>WNWK01004234.1:125000-145092 GCA_009830355.1 Cherax destructor | reverse complement strand
GTTACACTGGGGGTCAGTGTTACACTGAGGGTCAGTGTTACACTGGGGTCAGTGTTACACTGGGGTCAGTGTTACACTGGGGTCAGTGTTACACTGGGGGTCAGTGTTACACTGGGGTCAGTGTTACACTGGGGGTCAGTGTTTACACTGGGGTCAGTGTTACACTGGGGTCAGTGTTACACTGGGGTCAGTGTTACACTGGGGTCAGTGTTACATGGGGTCAGTGTTACACTGGGGGTCAGTGTTACACTGGAGGGTCAGTGTTACACTGAGGGTCAGTGTTACACTGGAGGGTCAGTGTTACACTGAGGGTCAGTGTTACACTGGGGGTCAGTGTTACACTGGGGGTCAGTGTTACACTGGGGTCAGTTTACACTGGGGTCAGTGTTACATGGGGGTCAGTGTTACACTGGGGTCAGTGTTACACTGGGGGTCAGTGTTACACTGGGGGTCAGTGTTACACTGGGGTCAGTGTTACACTGGGGTCAGTGTTACACTGGGGTCAGTGTTACACTGGGGTCAGTGTTACACTGAGGGTCAGTGTTACACTGGGGTCAGTGTTACACTGGGGGTCAGTGTTACATCTGGGGTCAGTGTTACACTGGGGTCAGTGTTACACTGGGGGTCAGTGTTACACTGGGGTCAGTGTTAACTGGGGTCAGTGTTACACTGGGGTCAGTGTTACACTGGGGGTCAGTGTTACACTGGGTCAGTGTTACACTGGAGGGTCAGTGTTACACTGGGGGTCAGTGTTACACTGGAGGGTCAGTGTTACACTGGGGGTCAGTGTTACACTGGAGGGTCAGTGTTACACTGGGGGTCAGTGTTACACTGGGGGTCAGTGTTACACTGGGGGTCAGTGTTGCATTACTGGGGTCAGTGTTACACTGGGGTCAGTGTTACACTGGGGTCAGTGTTACACTGGGGGTCAGTGTTACACTGGGGGTCAGTGTTACACTGGGGGTCAGTGTTACACTGGGGGTCAGTGTTACACTGGGGTCAGTGTTACACTGAGGGTCAGTGTTACACTGGGGGTCAGTGTTACACTGGGGGTCAGTGTTACACTGGGGGTCAGTGTTACACTGGGGGTCAGTGTTACACTGGGGTCAGTGTTACACTGGGGGTCAGTGTTACACTGGGGTCAGTGTTACACTGGGGTCAGTGTTACACTGGGGTCAGTGTTACACTGGGGGTCAGTGTTACACTGGGGTCAGTGTTACACTGGGGTCAGTGTTACACTGGGGTCAGTGTTACACTGGGGGTCAGTGTTACACTGGGGGTCAGTGTTACACTGGGGTCAGTGTTACACTGGGGGTCAGTATTGACTGTGCAGGCGAATCTTTTCAGCGATAAAGAACACCAAGTGTTGCATATTCTCAGGTTACCTGGTATTGTATTCCATCAACAACATCATGTAATGTATAAACTATGATTATCAGGCAATGGGTCCATTTTGGGCAAGAGGCGTGTAGGTGCGCCTCGTGCTAGAGCGGTAGGTGCGCTCGTGCTAAGGCGTGTAGGGCGCCTCGTGCTAGAGGCGTAGTGTGCGCCTCGTGCTAGAGGCGTAGGTGCGCCTCGTCAGAGGCGTAGTGCGCCTCGTGCTGAGGCATAGGTGGCCTCGTGCAGAGCGTAGGTGCGCCTCGTGCTAGAGGCGTGTAGGCGCGCCTCGTGCCAGAGGCGTGTAGGCGCGCCTCGTGCCAGAGGCGTGTAGGTGCGCCTCGTGCCAGAGGCGTGTAGGCGCGCCTCGTGCCAGAGGCGTGTAGGCGCGCCTCGTGCCAGAGGCGCGCCTACACTACAGTTATAAAACTGCATCTTGTCAACACTCCTCCTTCAGAGTGAAGTAACTTCCCACCCCCCTAAAGGGAGGTTCCTTGATGCTAGTGAGGGGCTCTTGATCTAGGGAATTGGATCTGTGCTCCAGTTCCCTGAATTTAGCTTGAATACCTTCCATCCCCTCCCCCCCTCACATGCGCTGTATAATCCTACGGGTTTAGCGCTCCCTATGATTATAATAATAACAATACTAATAATGTACTCTCCCCCATGATTATAATAATAACAATACTAATAATGTACTCTCCACCTCCAGGACTCAAGTCCGGCCTGACGGATTCCCTGAATCCCTTCATAAATGTTACCTTGCTCAAACTCCAAGTCCTAAAAACCATTTGTTTCCATTCGCTCCTCTCTAACAAGCTCACTCATGCTTGCTGGAAGTCCAAGCCCCTCGCACACAAAACTTCCTTTAGCTCCTCCCTCCAACCTTCCCTAGGCCGACCCCTACCCCGCCTTCCTTCCACTACAGATTTATACGCTCTGCAGGTCATTCAATTTCGTTTCATCCTCTCAGCCCTCTGGATAATACTTTTAGTAACCACACCTCCTCCTAATTTCCAAACTACGGATTCTCTGCATTATATTCACACCACACATTGCCCTCAGACACGACATCTCCACTGCCTTCAGCCTTTCCCTTGTTCCAACATTCACCACCTATGATTCACTTTGTCTTTCATAGACCCATCTGCTGGCAAGTCCACTCCCATATATCCGAATATATTCTCCAATCTGATATTCAATCTTTTATTACCTATTTTTTTGTTATTCTTATCACCTTACTCTTTCCTATGTTCACTTCTAATTTCCATCTTTTACATACCCTACCAAACTCATCCACCAGCCTCTGCAACTTCTCAGAATCTCCCAAAAGAACAGTGTCATCAGCAAAGAGCATCTGTAACAACTCCCATTTTTGCATTAGATTCTTTATCTTTTAATCCCACACCTCTTGCCAACACCCGAGCATTCACTTCTCTTACAACCTCATCTATAAATATATTTAACAAACATGGTGACATCACACATCCTTGTCTAAGGCCTACTTTTACTGGAAAATAATCTCCTTTCCTACAAACTCTAACCTGAGCCTCAGTATCATTGAATATCTTCTTCAACAAAGCAGCCGTATCCTACCGAGGCAGGGTGACCCGAAAAAGAAACACTTTCGCCATCATTCACACTATCACTGTCTTGCCAGAGGCGCGGAAATACGACAGTTTAGATGTCACTCTAAACAGCAAATATCCCAAACCCCTTCTTTAAGGTGCAGCCACTGTACGTCCCCACATCCAGTACTCAAGTCCGGCTAACCGATTTTCCTGAATCCCTTCACAAAATATTACCCTGCTCACACTCCAACAGCTCGTCAAGTCCCAAAAACCATTCGTGTCCACTCACCCCTTTCTAACACGCTCACACATGCCTGCTGTATGTTCACACATACCTAAAAGTATTAAGAAGAGTCAAGAAGAATCACTCAATTCACAAACTGCAGAATCATCTCCGAAGAAACGTCACAAAACTTTCTCTCTGCTACACTGTCCCAGCATCACCTGGCGGCGAGACATAGCCCTTCCTTCTCAGGTACACTGCCTCAGCATCACCTGGCGGCGAGACATAGCCCTTCCTTCTCAGGTACACTGCCTCAGCATCGCCAGGTGTAGAGACAAATGCTGTACCATTAAAACAGGTCACTGAGTATATTTCTTCATCGTTTCTTTATTGAATACAAATGAGATGCAAAGCTAACAAAGTAAGGAATGAGAGAGAGAGAGAGAGAGAGAGAGAGAGAGAGAGAGAGATTGATTAACAGATAGAGAGTCAATGAAAGGGAAGGAAAGAAGTAAACGATGGACTAACATAAAGAAATAATTTACCCACGGAAACTCTACGGTTTGGTCACAGAATATTTCAGTTACTCTCACAGGAACTCTATGTACCTGATAGAGAAAACAACCCAACCAATAAACACTACCGACTATGTCATCAACACCCCCCAACCCAAAGAATGACCCTACAACAACGAGTCAGACGGTTCATTCACAAGGACAACTACCCACGACCAATGATCCTGAGTGACCTCCCGATGAATTAGAAGAGTGGACACCACCAGAGCCACAGTCTACGTCCAACAACGAAGATAAATGCCCCCCAATTATGGGTGACCTACCTTTACCAAGCTACATCTTACAACTAACCTTGTAACACTCGCTATCATCCTACTACAGGACACCACCTCAGAAACTGCTTAGCCAGCTCCGGGCTGCTACCAAACACCATCGATAGCTCAGCAAATATTATGCATTCTTCCAACTCAGTGGCATGCTGGGATACAGTGGCATGCTGGGATACAGTGGCATGCTGGGATACAGTGGCATGCTGGGATACAGTGGCATGCTGGGATACAGTGGCATGCTGGGATACAGTGGCATGCTGGGATACAGTGGCATGCTGGATACACTGTATAACTGTGGTAACTGAGGGCAGGAGACATACCTACCTCCTGAAATTAACTCACGAATAACTCTACATACACCTTATTAAATTCGCCAAGTGTTAGCGTAATTTATAACCCTACCCTCCCCTCCCAACCATTTCCCATGTTTCTATCCTTACCCATCCTTCTTCCTTACCCATCCTTCTTCCTTACCCATCCATCTTCCTTACCCATCCTTCTTCCTTACCCATCCTTCTTCCTTACCCATCCTTCTTCCTTACCCATCCTTCTTCCTTACCCATCCTTCTTCCTTACCCATCCTTCTTCCTTACCCATCCTTCTTCCTTACCCATCCTTCTTCCTTACCCATCCTTCTTCCTTACCATCCTTCTTCCTTACCCATCCTCTTCCTTACCCATCCTTCTTCCTTACCCATCCATCTTCCTTACCCATCCTTCTTCCTTACCCATCCTTCTTCCTTACCCATCCTTCTTCCTTACCCATCTGGTGAACCAACCTCGCTCTTAGCAGGCTCTCAGTCAGGCTCTCATCACACCTGTCAGGCCTCTCCAGCTCCGTCAGCTAAAAAAAGGCTTCAGTCTAGGCTCTTAGTCAGGCTCAGTCATGGTCTTCAGTAGGCCTGCTCAGTCAGTCAGCTCTCAGTGGCTCAGTCAGGCTCTGTGGACTACAGTGGCTCTGGTACAGGCTCTGGTCAGCTCTCAGTCATGGCTCTCAGTCAGGTCCATCGGCTCTCCATCCTAATCTCACAGTCTTAGCAGGCTTCAGTAGGCTCTCAGTCAGCTGCTCATCATCAGGCTCTCATCCTCCACCATTTCATGGCTCTCCAGTCAGGCCTCAGTCCTCTCAGTCAGGCTCCTCAGGCTTCTCAGTCAGGCTCTCAGTCAGGCTCTCATCAGGCTTCCAGTTCAGCTCCAGTCAGGCTCTTAGTCAGGCTCTCAGTCAGGCTCTCAGTCAGGCTCTCAGTCAGGCTCTTCAGTCACTTCTAGTCAGGCTCTCAGTCAGGCTCTCAGTCAGGCTCTCAGTCAGGCTCTCAGTCAGGCTCTCAGTCAGGCTCTCAGTCAGGCTCTCAGTCAGGCTCTCAGTCAGGCTCTCAGTCAGGCTCTCAGTCAGGCTCTCAGTCAGGCTCTCAGTCAGGCTCTCAGTCAGGCTCTCAGTCAGGCTCTCAGTCAGGCTCTCAGTCATACCGACATTCTTCTAAATAACTCATACGAAGGAAAGACTAATAAAATATATTTTTCTTTCATTAAAACGAATTTGCGCCCAAGTTTATTATCAACTTGATCAAGTTTCCCTTGGGCGAAACGTCGCTATAATAAAGGGTAACGTTGTTTCATGTGCCTGTCTTTCAATAACCGATGTCTCGGATATTTCAACAATCATTAGGTGCAATTTTGGAGGTTTATTGTGCAACATCTAGATATTATTTATCATATTTTGCCGCGGTAAGTTAACCAGGCAAATTAAGTTATTATGAAGTGACCTTACCGTGGCTTATGAACCTTCCTTTGATAAGTCTGAAGATGACCTTTCTTGCAACCTAGTGAACGAAATCAGCAGGTGACCTTAACTGCAGTCAGTTGCAGGTGACCTTACTTGTGATTTCTCTCTATGGTGACCTTACACAAATAAGACGCACACAGGAGAGGGGAGCTTACCACGATGTTACGGTCCTATTTGGACCATTTACAAAGTCACACTAACAGGAAGGAGAGAAGGAGCCAATATATACAAGCCAGCTAGCAGGGACGGGGCAAGAGAGGTGGTAGGAGTAGTAGTCCACAAGAGTTACGTAAGACCAGTCAAAGGTCATGAAAGAAGAACACTGCAGGAGAGCTAAGTCCACAAGAGGTAAGACCAGTCAAAGGTCATGAAAGAGGAACACTGCAGGAGAGCTAAGTCCACAAGAGGTAAGACCAGTCAAAGGTCATGAAAGAGGAACACTACAGGAGAGCTAAGTCCCAAGAGTAAGACCAGTCAAGGTCATGAAGAGGAACACTGAGGAGAGCTAAGTACAAGAGGTAAGACCATCAAAGGTCATGAAGAGGAACACTCAGGAGAGCTAAGTCCACAAGAGGTAAGACCAGTCAAAGATCATGAAAGAGGAACACTGCAGGAGAGCTAAGTCCACAAGAGGTAAGACGAAAACCACAGGAGGTGGAGAAAGTGAAGGAAGCAGCCAAGGCAGAAGAAAGG
Source organism: Cherax destructor (assembly GCA_009830355.1). Classification (NCBI taxonomy): domain Eukaryota; kingdom Metazoa; phylum Arthropoda; class Malacostraca; order Decapoda; family Parastacidae; genus Cherax; species Cherax destructor. The sequence continues at coordinate 138,602 of WNWK01004234.1, read as the reverse complement.
AAACCCAAAACAAGAAAATGAAAAAAAGGAAAGGAGAAGAGGTAGAAAGATGAGAAAAAAGAATCAGGTTAAGTCAAGTATGTTCTTAAGTTTGGATCATTTGACAATGTAATGGGAATAGAAGGCATCTACACAGACACAGCCACGACTAAGCTCCTCTCTTGTATGTTCGGGTTATTTGTATATTGTTCCAGTCACGGTATTGTGCCTTTTTGTTCTTTAGGGTGACCTTACTCGTATAAGGATTAATATAAACTGTAGATGACCTTATTGTACTTGGGTTCATGTATCCTGGAGAAGCGACCTTACTAATACATGGATTGATATAAACTGAAGGTGACATTACTTATACTTGGGTTAATGTAGCTTGTAGGAGGTGAATAAATATATTCTTTAGTTAAATATCTACAACAACCCGCTTTAAATACACCTTTAACTTTATCTGGGTCTTAGAATCTACACTTTACGGCTTTACTTGGGTCGTACAATTGACAATCTACAACATTGGTTGGGACGTATAATCTACAACAATGAACTTTTCCTGCATCGTATAATGCACAACCTACAGCTTCACCTGGATCGTATAATCCACAACCTTCAGCTTTATGCAGTAAATATAATCCCTAAGCACCAGCTTCACCTGGCCAATATAATCCACAGCATCGTCTCACGGGTAGAATAATTCAGTGCCTTCCACTTCACTCAGTATAACTATATGTAATTAATGTTGTTCATATGTGTTCGGTGTCACGTTGCCTGTTAATTAATGAGGACGGTGAATATATACCGTACCGTCTGATCCAAGGCATTGTTGCTCACTCAATAAAAAAATCTTCACACATGTTAAGCGAATGTATAGGAACTTTTGAAGCAAGTGAGAGAGTAATTGTGGTAGGGGACCTAAATGCTAAAGTAGGAGAAACATGTAGAGAGGGTGTGGTAGGTAAGTTTGGGGTGCCAGGTGTAAATGATAATGGGAGCCCTTTGATTGAACTTTGTATAGAAAGGGGTTTAGTTATAGGTAATACCTATTTTAAGAAAAAGAGGATAAATAAGTATACAAGATATGATGTAGGGCGTAATGACAGTAGTTTGTTGGACTATGTATTGGTAGATAAAAGACTGTTGAGTAGACTTCAGGATGTACATGTTTATAGAGGGGCCACAGATATATCAGATCACTTTTTAGTTGTAGCTACAGTGGGAGTAAAAGGTAGATGGGATACAAGGAAAATTGAAGCAGTAAATAAGAGAGGTGAAGGTTTATAAACTAAAAGAGGAGGCAGTTAGGGTAAGATATAAACAACTATTGGAGGATAGATGGGCTAGTGAGAGTGTAGTCAATCTGTGTAAGCAACTAATATATATATATATATATATATATATATATATATATATATATATATATATATATATATATATATATATATATATATTATTATGCAAGAATCGCGAACAAGCGACATAGAAAGTAAAACAATTATTATTCATTTAAAAATTGTTATTCAACTCCCTGTGGTTGTTTTGAATATATATATATATATATATATATATATATATATATATATATATATATATATATATATATATATATATATATATTAGTGGGTGTGGTAGGTTTTCTGCTTGACACAGGTTGACAACTTTAGCAGTATATAAGTCTTGTTTCTCTGCTACAGTTAAAGGAACTGACCACTTTGTGTCATTGCTAAGGGACTGATCACTTCAATATTAGAGCTCCACTTCTTCTGACTCCACTGATGTAATCGCCAATATTCGACTTAAGAAGCTTGCTGACCAGTCGAAAAGTTTCGATAATAGAGACATAAGTGATAGACTTACCTTAGTTCTCAAACTGTGTGTATAGACGCTGAGAGATCGATATCTCTCATTGTATATATGGACTTGTGTACATACATCGATAAATATTTACCAATTGGTGTATATGCAATCAGATATATTCACATCTTGGTTTATATACAATCAGATATATTCACATCTTGGTTTATACATACCTCTCGATGTGTGTATCCACAAACCTCTTGGTAAATATACACAGAGTTGCGTGAAGAAGAGAACATTGGTGCTTTATATATATATTCACATTACTATATCAAGTACGTCGGTTATTGCACGCTTTGTCATCCATTATTCAGGTCCATAATTGTATGAGATTGTCCCTCACCATGAAAATCAAATCACTCAATAGTTGAGATTCGAACCCGTGGCGAGTCAAACATAAAACTCACGATCTGTTTGCAATCATTTTTTTTACGACTTCCTGAGTCATATATTGTGTTATTACTAGGGATATGCCGAAGTATCGGTAGCGGCCATTTTTACGGTACTTTTTAAAATATTAATATTACCTTTCGATTGTGAGAGATATTCACACACACACACACACACAGACACTCACACACACACACACACACACACACACACACACATTATCGCCAAGTGTCTTTGACAACCGGTAATTAACACAGGCCAAGTAATGAGTAATAACATTATCATCTCAGAAATTAGGTTACTTAATATTTAACCTTCCTGTGTTATTTAATACCCATTGTGCAATAAGCATTCCCTTATATATTGAACATAGTCATCATAATTTTAAAAAAAATAAAGAAATGTATCAGTATTGGTCGAAAAGTTGGGACAGGGAAGAGGGGAGTGAGGAGTAATTAGGTTCGGTCGGAGGAAGAAGACCGAAAGGTCCAATTCCTCAGACCAAAAGCCTCTTCACCGCGCCAAGGAGACCCCCTTCAAGAGGTCAAAGTACAATAACTTACTTTATCACGGTCACTTTTCCTTATTACTAGTTACCTGAAGATATTATGTAAGTCCTCATTTATAACATCGAATATATAATAAGGGGTGGAGGAGTAACAGCAGTAAGCAGACTGCCAGTAACAGCAGTAGTAGCAGTACTGCCAGTAACAGCAGTAGTAAGCAGTACTACCAGTAACAGCAAGTAGTAGCACTGCCAGTAACAGCAGTAGTAACAGACTGCAGTAACAGCAGTAGTAGCAGTACTACCAGTAACAGCAGTAGTAGCAGTACTGCCAGTAACAGCAGTAGTAACAGTACTGACAGTAACAGCAGTAGTAGCAGTACTACCAGTAACAGCAGTAGTAGGAGTACTGCCAGTAACAGCAGTAGTAGCAGTACTGCCAGTAACAGCAGTAGTAACAGTACTGCCAGTAACAGCAGTAGTAGCTGCACTGCCAGTAACAGCAGTAGTAGCAGTGCTGCCAGTAACAGCAGTAGTAACAGTACTGCCAGTAACAGCAGTAGTAGCAGTACTGCCAGTAACAGCAGTAGTAACAGTACTGCCAGTAACAGCAGTAGTAGCAGTGCTGCCAGTAACAGCAGTAGTAGCAGTACTGCCAGTAACAGCAGTAGTAGCAGTACTGCCAGTAACAGCAGTAGTAACAGTACTACCAGTAACAGCAGTAGTAGCAGTACTGCCAGTAACAGCAGTAGTAACAGTACTGCCAGTAACAGCAGTAGTAGCAGTACTGCCAGTAACAGCAGTAGTAACATGCACCAGTAACAGCAGTAGTAGCAGTACTGCCAGTAACAGCAGTAGTAGCAGTACTGCCAGTAACAGCAGTAGTAGCAGTACTGCCAGTAACAGCAGTAGTAGCAGCACTGCCAGTAACAGCAGTAGTAGCAGCACTGCCAGTAACAGCAGTAGTAGCAGTACTGCCAGTAACAGCAGTAGTAGCAGTACTGCCAGTAACAGCAGTAGTAGCAGTACTACCAGTAACAGCAGTAGTAGCAGTACTGCCAGTAACAGCAGTAGTAGCAGTACTGCCAGTAACAGCAGTACTGCCAGTAACAGCAGTAGTAGCAGTACTGCCAGTAACAGCAGTAGTAGCAGTACTGCCAGTAACAGCAGTAGTAGCAGTACTGCCAGTAACAGCAGTAGTAGCAGTACTGCCAGTAACAGCAGTAGTAGCAGTACTACCAGTAACAGCAGTAGTAGCAGTACTGCCAGTAACAGCAGTGAGTAACAGGTACATACCCAGTAACAGCAGTAGTAGCAGTACTACCAGTAACAGCAGTAGTAAGCAGTACTGCCGTAACAGCAGTAGTAGCAGTACTGCCAGTAACAGCAGTAGTAGCAGTACTGCCAGTAACAGCAGTAGTAACAGTACTGCCAGTAACAGCAGTAGTAGCAGTACTACCAGTAACAGCAGTAGTAGCAGTACTGCCAGTAACAGCAGTAGTAGCAGTACTGCCAGTAACAGCAGTAGTAGCAGTACTACCAGTAACAGCAGTAGTAACAGTACTGCCAGTAACAGCAGTAGTAGCAGTACTACCAGTAACAGCAGTAGTAGCAGTACTGCCAGTAACAGCAGTAGTAGCAGTACTGACAGTAACAGCAGTAGTAGCAGTACTGCCAGTAACAGCAGTAGTAGCAGTACTACCAGTAACAGCAGTAGTAGCAGTACTGCCAGTAACAGCAGTAGTAACAGTACTGCCAGTAACAGCAGTAGTAGCAGTACTGCCAGTAACAGCAGTAGTAGCAGTACTGCCAGTAACAGCAGTAGTAGCAGTACTGCCAGTAACCGCAGTAGTAGTAGTACTACCAGTAACAGCAGTAGTAGCAGTACTGCCAGTAACAGCAGTAGTAGCAGTACTGCCAGTAACCGCAGTAGTAGCAGTACTACCAGTAACAGCAGTAGTAGCAGTACTACCAGTAACAGCAGTAGTAGCATCACTGCCAGTAACAGCAGTAGTAGCAGTGCTGCCAGTAACAGCAGTAGTAGCAGTACTGCCAGTAACAGCAGTAGTAGTAGTACTGCCAGTAACAGCAGTAGTAGCAGTACTGCCAGTAACAGCAGTAGTAGCAGTACTGCCAGTAACAGCAGTAGTAGCAGTACTGCCAGTAACAGCAGTAGTAGCAGCACTGCCAGTAACAGCAGTAGTAGCAGTACTGCCAGTAACAGCAGTAGTAGCAGTACTGCCAGTAACAGCAGTAGTAACAGTACTGCCAGTAACAGCAGTAGTAACAGTACTGCCAGTAACAGCAGTAGTAGCAGTACTGCCAGTAACAGCAGTAGTAACAGTACTGCCAGTAACAGCAGTAGTAACAGTACTGCCAGTAACAGCAGTAGTAGCAGTACTGCCAGTAACAGCAGTAGTAACAGTACTGCCAGTAACAGCAGTAGTAACAGTACTGCCAGTAACAGCAGTAGTAGCAGTACTGCCAGTAACAGCAGTAGTAGCAGTACTGCCAGTAACAGCAGTAGTAGCAGTACTGCCAGTAACAGCAGTAGTAGCAGTACTGCCAGTAACCGCAGTAGTAGCAGTACTACCAGTAACAGCAGTAGTAGCAGTACTGCCAGTAACAGCAGTAGTAGCAGTACTGCCAGTAACAGCAGTAGTAGCAGTACTGCCAGTAACAGCAGTAGTAGCAGTACTGCCAGTAACAGCAGTAGTAGCAGTACTGCTAGTAACAGCAGTAGTAGCAGTACTGCCAGTAACAGCAGTAGTAGCAGCACTGCCAGTAACAGCAGTAGTAGCAGTACTACCAGTAACCGCAGTAGTAGCAGTACTGCTAGTAACAGCAGCAGCACTAGCAAGCAGCAGGAGCAGCGGCGGCGGCGGCACCAGCAACACCAGCAAGTAGCAGGCAGCCAGCAACAGCATCATCAGCAAACGCAAAACACAGTGTCAGCAACGGTCGAAGTAAAATCAGCAGCAACAGAACACCAGCACCTCTACCAACAGGAGCAGCATCAGCAGAACCAGCAGCACCGCCAGAACCAGCAGCACCGCCAGAACCAGCAGCACACCAGCTCGGCGGCGCACACAACCCCAGCCAAGTGCAGCAGCACAAGTGCACAACAGCATCATCAGCACACAACAACTAACATCACCAACGGTCAGTAAAATCCACAGCAACAAACACCAGCACCTCTACCACACACCTCAGCTACCAGCACCACGCAGAACCAGCAGCACCGCCAGAACCACTGCACCACACCTCACCACACACCACTCACACACCCACCACCACACCTCACTCACGCACACTCACTCACCACACCTCACCACCACACCACCACCACCTCACTCACACACCTCCTCACCACACCTCCCCCTCACTCACCACACCTCACCACCACCCCCCCTCACTCACCACACCTCACTCACCACACCTCACTCACCACACTCACTCACCACCTCACTCACCACACCTCACTCACCACACCTCCTCACCACACCTCACTCACCACACCTCACTCACCACACCTCACTCACCACACCTCCCCCACCCCTCACCACCACCTCACTCACCACACCTCACTCACCACACCTCACTCACCACACCTCACTCACCACACCTCACTCACCACACCTCACTCACCACACCTCACTCACCACACCTCACTCACCACACCTCACTCACCACACCTCACTCACCACACCTCACTCACCACACCTCCTCACCACACTCACTCACCACCCTCACTCACCACACCTCCTCACTCACACCTCACTCACCACACCTCACTCACCACACCTCACTCACCACACCTCACTCACCACCCTCCTCACCACCCTCACTCACCACCTCACTCACCACACCTCACTCACCACACCTCACTCACCACACTCACTCACCACACCTCACTCACCACACTCACTCACCACACCTCACTCACCACACCTCACTCACCACACCTCACTCACCACACCCTCACCTCACCACACCTCCTCACCACACCTCACTCACCACACCCACTCACCACCTCACTCACCACACCTCACTCACCACACCTCACTCACCACACCTCACTCACCACACCTCACTCACCACACCTCACTCACCACACCTCACTCACCACACCTCACTCACCACACCCCTCACCACCACCCTCACTCACCACACCTCACTCACCACACCTCACTCACCACACCTCACTCACCACACCTCCTACCACTCCACCACACCTCACTCACCACACCTCACTCACCACACCTCACTCACCACACCTCACTCACCACACCTCACTCACCACACCTCACTCACCACACCTCACTCACCACACCTCACTCACCACACCTCACTCACCACACCTCACTCACCACACCTCACTCACCACACCTCACTCACCACACCTCACTCACCACACCTCACTCACAACACCTCACTCACCACACCTCCTACTCACCACACCTCACTCACCACACCTCACTCACCACACCTCACTCACCACACCTCTCCCACACCTCACTCACCACCTCACTCACCACACCTCACTCACCACACCTCACTCACCACACCTCACTCACCACACCTCACTCACCACACCTCACTCACCACACCTCACTCACCCTCACCCCCACCTCACCACCACACTCACTCACCACCCTCACTCACAACACCTCCTCACCACACCTCCTCACCACCTCCTCACCACACCTCCTCACCCAACCTCCTCACACACCTCACTCACCACACCTCACTCACAACACCTCACTCACCACACCTCACTCACCACACCTCACTCACAACACCTCACTCACAACACCTCACTCACAACACCTCACTCACAACACCTCACTCACAACACACTCACATTACACTCACTTACAACACCACATTCACAACTCAACACCTACAACACCTCACAGCATCTCACAACCCCTCACCATCCCACCAGCGCCACCATTACATACACAGATATAGATATAGCCTGCACACCTGGCAGTAATGCGATAACCACTTAGGAACGAGCAAAAAGACAGCAGATAATAAATTAGTACATTTCCTTCACCAAAAATAAGCTTGTATTTATAACATATATAGCCTATATACATTATTTACTATGTACAATGAGGCAAATACAAGCACAAGACACGGTAATCAATGAAGCAAATACAAACACAAGACACGGTAATCAATGAGGCAAATGCAAGCATAAGAGACAGTAAACCGTGGCAACCAGCAGGGAAGGTAAGTCTGCCAAAGTTGTTTCACGAGTGTACCACATCGCTTCACAGCTTTGGTGGGCTTTCTTGCGATTGGTTGGTTGAACCAAGGTACTGGTATACCGACGGGGCCCCTCATCGTTAAAACCTTAGCACTGGTTCACTGGTCGGGAGGAAGCCTACATGGGTGTGTGACATATGCCGAATAAAATGCAACATACTCTCATGTAACACCAACACCGCCGCCGCCATCGACCACCACCGCCATCGCCGCCACCACCACCGCCATCGCCGCCACCACCACCGCCATCGCCGCCACCACCGCCATCGCCGCCACCACCACCGCCATCGCCGCCACCACCGCCATCGCCGCCATCACCTTGCTTCGGGTCATAAACATTGAGCATCAATATTTGTATACCATTAACAGCTCTTTTCCTTGTGGTGGAACAGACACACGAAGCGTGGGAGGGAAAGATGGAGGGTAGGAGGGAAAGATGGAGGGTGGAAGAGGAGAGAGAGAGATAAGGCCTCATGCTTCATATCGAAGTTATATCATTTAATGACTACACTCCACTATGTATTACTAATTCTGTCTAGACTAATGGTTTTGTCCGGACCAATGGTTCTGTCTAAACCAATGGTTCTGTCTAGGCCAATGGTTATGTCTAGACCAATGGTTATGTCTAGACCAATGGTTATGTCTAGACTAATGGTTATGTCTAGACCAATGGTTGTCTAGACTAATGGTTATGTCTAGACCAATGGTTATGTCTAGACCAATGGTTATGTCTAGACCAATGGTTATGTCTAGACCAATGGTTATGTCTAGACCAATGGTTATGTCTAGACTAACGGTTATGTCTAGACCAATAGATCTGATCTGTCTACACCTGTGGCTTTCAATTTTTTCCTCTTACGTTTGTACAGCAGCATCTAGTGCACCAGCAGTGCTGGAGTGTACACTACACCATGTGGGGGACGCAATAAAAACTACATAGGGCTAATTATTGAATTATCGGAAATTAAGACTTTGTGAACGCTGTGTGCAACACGGGGACGATAGTGGACACCTGATGAAATGGAGCAAGCAAAGATTTAATCATCGGTTAAAATGACCAGGAGAGGTGAAAGTGCATGGAAGTTGCCTTAATTACCGTCACCGTCGTGATCCCACAAAACCCTCAGCAGTCAACCCCTAAGTAGAGTACTCCAATTCTAGCCAGCCCAGCCCACAACGCCTCATCCACACCACCTTCAGTGTTTGTACATGATTCGTACGTAATACGGACAAGATAAAGAGTTAGACACATGCAACATCTAGGTATCTTTATTTGTAGACGTTCAGCCATCCAGTGGCTTTATCAATAGTATTGTACTGATAAAGCCACTGGATAGCGAAATGTCTATAAATAAAGATACCTAGATGTTGCACACGAGTCTAATTCTTCACCTCCAGTGCTTACAAACTCCAGGCCAGACTGAGGGAGTAGGAAGACTAGAAACTGGTCGCAAGTATATCAAAGGTATCATACAGAGTATAGTAGCACACAATATTTGTGTTCCCACAATGTAACTATCATACAGAGTAGGGCAGAACCAGCACAGGTAAAGTGACCTATGCTCACCTGAAGGGTAAAATATCCACACAAACGCTTCTAACTTTTATATCTGAAGTATATTTTAAACATCTGTCATACACTTCACTCTAAGTGCTGTCCTCAGTGCCAGGATTCTCCTCCTCTTCCCTCATGGACTCCTCTTCATTTGCACCAAGTTTGGCTGCACTTCAGTCTAGTATACACGTCAGTCCCGTCTTTGATTCGAGTGGCTGGAAATGCCTCATGATCACCTGTGACTTTCTCTGAGGTACAACTGTTGTTGCTGGTTAGCCAGGCCTGGCAGGAGACATTGCAGGTATTGTCATGCAACACTTGTTGCATGACAATACCCCATCTGTGATAGGGAATATAACTACTGATGTAAATCATTCTATATAACAGCCACCTCATTCTATAGAATGAGGTGGCTGCTAGGGTAGAATTTTCATTGAAAACAAATTATTATTCACGAGATGAATGAAATAAAAAGGAAGCTTCTCTCAGTACAGAGCTTTATCACCACTGGATAAAGCTCTACACATAGCGAAACGTAGTCTATAAAAAAAGCTTATTGTTCTGCAGCAAATGTTCTTCAAGTAGCTTTGAACAACATGGTCTACCCTGAGTGTAGCTGGAGGTCTTTGACCCCTCATATTTACTTTACCTCTCAATTTGTAAATTAGTGCCGAATAAATAAAATTTCGCAAAATTCACTCTGAACTTAAAAAAATTATATATATTTCATTGTGTTTGTTTATTATTAAATTATTGTAAATTTATATAAAATATATTTAGTAGGATTAGGCTAAATTAAATTGGGCTTGTTATAATAAGGTTAGGTAAGTTTTCTAAGGTTCTTTTGGTACAAAATCATTAATTTTTATATTAACATAAATGAAAAAAAATATATCTTTAAACGTATAAGAGAAAATTTTAGAAAGGACTTAATTTTAAACGAATTCTTGCTAATTGACCAGTTTTACCTATTCGGCACGACATTACATATATTCTATTTTAAACCCTATATTTTTGACAGGTGGTGAACAGGTTACATGAAGCCTTAATGACCAACCGAGTACTGGATTGGCTTCAAGTCCAATTAACCAACCAACCGTCTTACCATGCGCTATTAACTACCACTCATTAAAACTATCATCCTCTCTTCAACTACCCTCCGGCAACCAATTACAAACGCTTCCTCAACAAGCTCTAAATCACACCCTGGACAAATTTCAATTTAACCAGTAATTAACCGGCGGTAAACAACTGTGGAGAACAAAAACTATTACCCAGAGACGATGATAACGTGTATATATATAACCTTCGTCCGGCCTCTGATATAACAGGTCGTTGCTCATCCTGGTAAGGACAACAGGCTGGAGCCGCTAGACTATCCTATGAATAAGAATCTCACAAACATGTGGGTAACCTGTCGTGTCACGTGGGGTCGTCTGATGCTCCTCATTGCTTAGAATTATTTATAATTCTTTAATTAGATTACTTACCATTATTCATAATTACTTATTAGAATCATGACTATATATATATGACTATATATATGCAGGGAGAGGGAGAGGCAGGGAGAGGGAAGGGAGGGATGTAGGCGGAGAGGGGGGGGAAGGAAAGGAAGGAGAGAGGGTGGGAAGGTAGGAGGAAAAGAGATTCGTAGGAAGGAATTAAGGAAGGAGGGAAAGAAGATATGATTTATTTATTTATTTTTACCAAGATTTGAAGGAGGTGACACACGAGTACTGTGATGCCGCCTGTACTCCTGGTGACCTTGTATGGTCAGACTGGTCCTGGTGGACCTCTGGACTGCCCGGACCCTGGTCCTGGTGACCCTGGTCCTGGTGGACCCTGGTCCTGTGACCCTGGTCCTGGTGGACCCTGGTCCTGGTGGACCCTGGTCCTGGTGGACCCTGGTCCTGGTGGACCCTGGTCCTGGTGGACCCTGGTCCTGGTGGACCCTGGTCCTGGTGGACCCTGGTCCTGGTGGACCCTGGTCCTGGTGGACCCTGGTCCTGGTGGACCCTGGTCCTGGTGGACCCTGGTCCTGGTGGACCCTGGTCCTGGCTGTGGACCCTGGTCCTGGTGGACCCGTGGTCCTGGTGGACCCTGGTCCTGGTGGACCCTGGTCCTGGTGGACCCTGGTCCTGGTGGACCCTGGTCCTGGTGGACCCTGGTCCTGGTGGACCCTGGTCCTGGTGGACCCTGGTCCTGGTGGACCCTGGTCCTGGTGGACCCTGGTCCTGGTGGACCCTGGTCCTGGTGGACCCTGGTCCTGGTGGACCCTGGTCCTGGTGGACCCTGGTCCTGGTGGACCTGGTCCTGGTGGACCCTGGTCCTGGTGGACCCTGGTCCTGGTGGACCCTGGTCCTGGTGGACCCTGGTCCTGGTGGACTCTGGTCCTGGTGGACCCTGGTCCTGGTGGACCCTGGTCCTGGTGGACCCTGGTCCTCGTGAACCCTGGTCCTGGTGGACCCTGGTCCTCGTGAACCCTGGTCCTGGTGGACCCTGGTCCTCGTGAACCCTGGTCCTGGTGGACCCTGGTCCTCGTGAACCCTGGTCCTGGTGGACCCTGGTCCTCGGGAACCCTGGTCCTGTTGGACCCTGGTCCTCGTGAACCCTGGTCCTGGTGGACCCTGGTCCTCGTGAACCCTGGTGCTGGTGGACCCTAGTCCTCGTGAACCCTGGTCCTGGTGGACCCTGGTCCTAACATTGAGCCCTAGAAATATCATACAGGGACATGTGCTAGGAGGGTTAAACAACGGAGGGTTAGCACACGTGTTAAGAGGTTAAGCACACGTGTGTTAAGAGGGGTTAAACACACGTGTGTTAGAGGAGGGTTAAGCACACGTGTGTTAAGAGGGGTTAAACACACGTGTGTTAAGAGGGGGTTAAGCACACGTGTGTTAAGAGGGGGTTAAACACACGTGTGTTAAGAGGGTTAAGCACACGTGTGTTAAGAGGGGTTAAACACACGTGTGTTAAGAGGGGTTAAACACACGTGTGTTAAGAGGGGTTAAACACACGTGTGTTAAGAGGGGTTAGCACACGTGTGTTAAGAGGGGGTTAAACACACGTGTGTTAAGAGGGGGTTAAACACACGTGTGTTAAGAGAGGGTTAGCACACGTGTGTTAAGAGGGGTTAAACACACGTGTGTTAAGAGGGGTTAAACACGTGTGTTAAGAGGGGTTAAACACACGTGTGTTAAGAGGGGTTAAACACACGTGTGTTAAGAGGGTTAAACACACGTGTGTTAAGAGGGGTTAAACACACGTGTGTTAAGAGGGGTTAACACACGTGTGTTAAGAGGGGTTAAACACACGTGTGTTAAGAGGGTTGAACACACGTGTGTTAAGAGGGTTAAACACACGTGTGTTAAGAGGGGTTAACACACGTGTGTTAAGAGGGGTTAAACACACGTGTGTTAAGAGGGGTTAAACACACGTGTGTTAAGAGGGGTTAAACACACGTGTGTTAAGAGGGGGTTAAACACACGTGTGTTAAGAGGGGTTAAACACACGTGTGTTAAGAGGGGGTTAAACACACGTGTGTTAAGAGGGGGTTAAACACACGTGTGTTAAGAGGGGGTTAAACACACGTGTGTTAAGAGGGGGTTAAACACACGTGTGTTAAGAGGGGGTTAAACACACGTGTGTTAAGAGGGGGTTAATTATCAATAACATGCCAAGAGTGTGTACCTAAGAGGAGGGAAGAGGTGAGAGACGGTGTGTGTGTTTACGAAGGGGAGGAGGGAGAAGTGGAGGAGGGAGAAGTGGAGGAGGGAGAAGTGGAAGAGGGAGAAGTGGAGGAGGGAGAAGTGGAGGAGGGAGAAGTGGAAGAGGGAGAAGTGGAAGAGGGAGAAGTGGAAGAGGGAGAGGTGGAGGAGGGGTAAGAGGAAGAAGGGGAGGAAGATATATATATATATGTCGTGCCGAATAGGCAAAATTGGTCAATTAGCAAAAAACTCATTTAAAATTAAATCCTTTCTAAAATTTCTCTTATATATTTAAAGATATATTTTTTTTATTTATGTTTATATAA
>WNWK01004234.1:95000-120000 GCA_009830355.1 Cherax destructor | reverse complement strand
TCCTCTTCTTTTTCCTTCTCCTCTTCTTCCTCCTCTTCCTCCTCCTCTTCTTCCTCTTCCTCCTTCTCCTCCTCCTCTTCCTCCTCCTCGGAGAAAATCTTGGTACCCTTCCATTAGCTATGAATAGCAAATGTAAAAACAAACAAACAGCCAATGGTTTCACCGCCCCGCCCTTCACTCTATGAATAATAAAATGAGCCTAAACAAGTGTCATTTGGAGACGGTGGGGGTGATGGGGTGGGGTGGGGTGATGGGGTGCAAGGTGGGGTGGTGGGGTGCAAGGTGGGGTGATCGGGTCGTGGGGGGCAAGGTGGAGGTGATGGGGTGCAAGGTGGAGGTGGTGCAAGTTGGGGGCAGTGGGGTGCAAGGTGGAGGCGGTGGGGTGCAAGGTGGGAGCGATGAGGTGCAAGGTGGGGTGCTTTATGGGGGTCCTAGCTGGTAGTCCTTGTTGGGGTGATTGGTGGGGTCCTGTTAGAGGGGCTTGGAAGATGGGGAGAGGGACCCAGGGAGAGAGGAGGGGACAGGTTAAAGAGGATAGAGAGGTGAGGGAGAGTGGGAGGGGGTAAAGAGGGGAAATGTAAAGAAGGGAGAGGTAAAAGAGGAGGGGTAAAGGAGAAGGTAAAGGGGAAGAGGTAAAGAAGGGATGAAGGGAGGGAGGGAGGAGTGAAGGGGGAAGTGAAGGGGGAAGGGGTTACGAAGGTAGACAACTCTTACGGGAAGGAAGTTGAAAAATGCTCCTATTTTTGCAGGAGTCAGAGACTGCACAGACCAGCACAGACCAGACCAGACCAGCCAGACCTTGTGTCTCGTGTATGTACTTAACGTACGTGTGTGTGTTTGTTTCAGGTTCGGCCTATAAGGCCTGGTCTGGGACCGGGTCGCAGGGGGCGGTGACCCCCCGAAATCGTCTACAAAACCTTCAGATACTTCCATTCGCGCTTGTCCCTCGCATTTCAGCTTCTCCCCTATTTTCTCTACCAAATCCTCTATCCTGTACGTAGTAATCATGTCTCCCCTGGTCCTCTCCTCTATTTTTTACAAACCTTTGGACGCTGAAGAGTTTCTAAACAATGCTTGACCAAGTGTGGGCTCCAAACAGGTGCCGCGTACCCCTGCGACCACCACTATATATATGTAAATATGTACCCAAAAAATTGCGAACAAGCGATGCAATATGAAAAACAACCACGGGGGGAGTTGAAAGATAGCTCTAGGCCTTTCGTGTTGCAATCAACACATCAGGAGCTTGCAATGTTGCAGGAAAGAGGATAAAATCCTAGAGGATAGAATCAAGAGCAAAAACGCTCACTCTGAACGTGTTTGCTCGTATTTTATCTTCTTTGCTGCAACATTGCAAGCTCCTGATGTGTTGATTGCAACACCAAAGGCCTAGAGCTATTTTTCAACGCCTTGTTTGCGATTGTTTTATATATATATATATATATATATATATATATATATATATATATATATATATATATATATATATATATATATAATCTCACTCAAAATCTCACTTGTATGAAACAAACGTAGATTTTTTCCCCTTATCCAAAAACAATATCACAAGAACCTCCATTATGGGGTTTAATCTTTTTAAATCTCCTCCCTCCCTAAAGCATTTCTTTTTTATATGTAAAATTCGAAAGGTTTCCAATCCTTTTGTAACTCCATTCTACAATTCATCCCATTTCCTACCACACTCCGATTCATTCACTCATTCGTTCGTTCATTCACGCATTCAATGATTTGTGCATTCACTCATTCGTGCATTCAATCATTCACTCTCTCTTCCAATCATTCCCTCTCTCATCCATTCATTCACTCTCTCATCCATTCATTCACTCTCTCATCCATTCATTCACTCTCTCATTCAATCATTCACTCTCTCATTCAATCATTCACTCTCTCTTCCAATCATTCCCTCTCTCATCCAATCATTCCCTCTCTCATCCATTCATTCACTCTCTCATCCAATCATTCACTCTCTCATCCAATCATTCACTCTCTCATCCAATCATTCACTATCTCATCCAATCATTCACACTCTCATCCAATCATTCACTATCTCATCCAATCATTCACACTCTCATCCAATCATTCACACTCTCATCCAATCATTCACTTTCTCATTCAATCATTCACTCTCTCATCCAATCATTCACTCTCTCATCCAATCATTCACTCTCTCATCCAATCATTCACTCTCTCATCCAATCATTCACTCTCTCATCCAATCATTCACTCTCTCATCCAATCATTCACTCTCCACTCCCATTCTTTCTTTCCTTACTATCTCCATCCCTCTCCTTCCTTCCCTTTCTCCCTCCTTCCTTTCGTCCTCCTGTCCCGCCCTCTCCTTCACTCCCTCTTCTTCCTCCCTCCCATCATTACATCCTGGTAAATCCTCCCACAATGGTAGTTTGTTGGAGGGGCATGTGTGACTCTGGTTGTGTTCCCTAAGCAACCATTGTCAGTCCAAACACCAATCACAGACAGATAAAGAACTTCAATAACAACCTAAGCCCAGCTGTTAATGGCGTCGTTAGAGTGTGATTTAACGAGAGGGATGATGCGAGGAAGTGGGGAGAAGAGGGGAGGAAGTGGGGAGAAGAAAGGGATGATGAAAGTGTGCAAGAGAGAAGCATGTGAATCTTTTATGGGGTAAATTTTGCGTTGGGATGAAAGGTGATTTAGGAGGGGAGATTACACATGGGTGTAATAGGAATAACACACACAGCAAAGAGGAGCCGTGGATCGACCCCTGCAACCACAAATAGGTAAGTACACATCCTCACCGAGACAAAAGGGAAAGTACCCTAAAACAGTCATAAGAATCAACAATACACTAAACAATGTCTCGTACCGAGACATTTCGAGCATGTAACAGCTGAAACAATACTAACACTATATAAACCAGACTCTCGCTAGACCCCAGCCTCAATATGCTCTCCACTTCTGCTTCGTTAACTGCGTAAAAGACGAAGATGAGGTCGATAGGGTGTCAAAAAGTCATGTCACATAAATGAGAATTCGACAGACTCGTGCATGAGATTTTATTTGTGAAATGTAGAAAGATACAACTTTTAATTATCTGAAAACAAAAATGGCATGAAACTCCGTGGCAGGCGGTTTAACATGAATGTGGATAATGCCGCTTTTCAGACATTTGTGGAAAACTAAAATAATTTCACGGGGGCATCTTCTTCTGACTCAATCTTCTTGCCTATTTTTGTATTGTCAGCGAATATACTCGTATCACTTGTTATTCCCTCATCAAAGTCATTAATATATATTATGAACAACAGGAAGGACAAGTGAAACACCACTTGTCCTTCCTGACATTTTTTTAGTGATATATCCGTTCAGTTCTTGAATAATAAATTGAACATACTTTGTAAATAAAGGGAGAGGATGGTCACAGTACGCACTGCGCTGCGGCCACCACAGTACGCACTGCGCAGCGGCCACCACAGTACGCACTGCGCAGCGGCCACCACAGTACGCACTGCGCAGCGGCCACCGCCACACGGACGCAATTTCGTAACACAGACAATATTGTCTGTTATTTAAAATTAGAATTACTGGAGCAGCTGGTAGTGGACTAGCTTGAGTGGTTGCTGTAGATTGACAGTAGTGTAGAAGTAGAGGTAGTTGTAGCCCATGCCCTCTATCCAGTCTGGGTTTCCTCCCCTCCCCCTCCACCCTCGTCCATACTGGAGGAGGAGAGGGTAGAGTAAGAGATTTCTACTTTAATTCCTTTGCCTTAACCATCTGATAACAGAAGATATTAGTCCAATGAAAAAGTAGTGAATAGTTTTCTGCAGAGTGAACTGTACAGTTTTGTACTATCGTTCTTAATTATACAGTGTGTTTCACTCGTAGGAGGCTCCGAGTTATCGTTTACTACAATGTACAAACAAGACGACTGCACCTACAGGAGTACCAACTCGGGGCCTCCTACGAGTGAAACACCCTGTAAAAGCACATCCTCTCTCTCTCTCTCTCTCTCTCTCTCTCTCTCTCTCTCTCTCTCTCTCTCTTGTGTCAGTTCTCTTATAGCATTCAGGTCGTGTCATTATTGGAATGTCCCTCAAGGGACACGTTAATATAGCTAAGTTAACCCCTTGTGATGAGCACCACCAGGGGAGACACGTCCAGCTGATCACCATAAACAACAGCTGGACACGAGGCGTGGCCACACTCGTCTGGTCACCTGCACACATAACTAGATAATCACACACACACAAATGCAAGTATCTTTGGAAACTCGGGAAGGTCCAGAAGTTTGCAAACAAACTAGTCCAAAAGAAGATGGGACTGGACTATGAGACTAAAGGCACTGAACCACCCACACCTTCACAGTACAACCTCGTCACCCACCCACACCTTCACAGTACACCACCATTAACTTCCACCCCCCTTCTCTTCCTTCACTTACTCCCTAACAATTCAGCCCAGCCGTTGCCCCCCCCCCATGAATTGCAGAGGGGGGACCAACCAACCAGGAACAGCACCCCGGCCCAAAAAATGGGTGACGGGATTGTTCTCGTGACACAAATGCAGAGAGCATTGTAAACATTGCAGACACAGGCACTGGACTCAAGAAAAGACTTGCAGAGTTCCTGAGGGACTCTACGAGAGAAGAGAGAGAGAGAGAGAGAGAGAGAGAGAGAGAGAGAGAAGAAGAGAGAGAGAGAGAGAGAGAGAGAGAGGAGTGGAGGGATGTATAGGTGGGTTGGCACTATTTTCAAGATCCAGAAGATAGTCAAGAAACTGAAAAATATGGAGACTTGAAGAAGTACAAAGTAAGAAGGGCAATAACTTGTTGAGGCAACAGGAGACCTGGACAGATATACTGGGATAACACCACAACGTAGGCAGGTACGTAGGGAGGGAGGTGTGTGTGTGTGTGTCTGGTGTTCAATGGACAAGTTGTAGGGAAAAACAGTTGAAGCTATGAGGTTGTGTCTCATCAAGAAATAGTGCTGACAAGTCTCAAAGATTCACAGCATCAATCACGAAATCAAAAAAGAAAGAACGGTGAAGAGTCTGCATTTTCTTAGACTGAAGGAAGACTTTCAGAGGGGCTTCAGCACAGAGTGCTTCACAAACTAGAAAAAAACAGACATGAGGAAGATGGAGAAATACTACAATAGCGCAAGCACAAACTACTGAGGTGAGGACAAACAAGTGAGGTGAGTAAGGGTTAGACTAGGCAAGAGTGACCTATGGAGTCCATAAGGTTTTGCTTTAGATTTTACTGCCGAAGTGGCTAGTTTATTGTGGACCCCATATCCATCCTGTGGATGGTCGCGCAAGAGCATATGGATACACACTAGGCCTAGGAACTAGGCGCCAAAAGGGTTAACAGGAGTACATCTGATAATATATCTACAGATTATGTATTCTCTGTTGCGAGCAAATTTAGAATATCTGGTTAATGTCTGGTATCTTATTTTCATTAATAAAATATCTTGATATCGCACAAGGGATCTCTGCTAGGACACTTCTCATTACTGTAAACTTACCAGAGTGGATGAACTACACGTCGCTGTCTACGACGTAAAACTAATGAGAATAATAACGATGGAGAGGCAAAATAAAGTTTGTTTAAAAAAAATTGTAACTGCGACCTACCATAGCAAGGTGGTGAAAATCGTAAAGAGAAGACCTGGTAAAGAATTAGACACACGAGCCCTCCAGAGTGTTTATCAGTGCAAATTCAAGGACATAATGGGAAGACAGTAGAACCATACACAAAACGTGAGGTAATCAGTCCCTCATTGGAGTTGAAGAGTACCGTAGTCTTGAAGAATCTGAAGCACAGTAATGTTCATATAGGTTTGCCAGGACGGGTCCTGGCCCAGGGTCTTCTCCATGTGGTGGCCTGATGTGGATCCCAAAGGAGTGTCAGAGTTCGTACAAGTGATGTACCATTTACAGCCCTATGGCGGGGGCAGCCCTATGACAAGGCACGGTGACTCTTTCAACTCCAATTGAGCCATTCTTGGCACTCAGGCCGCAGCCCGAGTGCCAGAACGACTCAGCCGATTCTCTGGAGGTGTGTTGAATACCTGACGTCTGACAAAAGTCTGTCAGATGTGAGCACAGTCATCGATTTGATTTAATTGATTCGTCAGGAACTGCGTCCGGACACAGGTCTTAACCCTAAGATGACCCGTCTGAGGATCTCGAAGGAGATGTTGATATAATTCAGCTGTTCAGTGGCCGACTTCAGGGTCCTGCTGTAGTCCCTGTGCGTTCCACGGCAAAATATTTTATATTCAACAACGGGCTGAGGCCATCAGACTTCCCATCATTGTCTCTGGTGTCTATGTTGGGTAGTCGAGTAAATTTGCCAATAAATGCATGGACTCTGTCCATCATACATATGCTAACGAAGATCTTCACAATAGTTCTGTATGTCTCCGTTTTTTTTCTGAGTGCATCAGGTCACATACGATATCAGTGAAGGACGTGATAGTCGACATCATTTGATGGCTCAGGGGTAATACGAGATGTCCTGTAATGCTCTCTTGTGCTACAGTGCTCCTCACTGTTGACTGTTGTGGGTGTGACTTGAACATGCCTAGCATGGGCCAGTAGGCATGCTACAGTGCTCTATCCATATGTTCTTAAGATCAGAGACCGAGTACAGACTAGAAGGGAGGACACTTTAGACATCAGAAGACGAAAATCACAGAGTCACTAACCATCTCCCCCAAAACACAACCATAGTGAATCATACATGATTTACGGGGACAACCAAATACAACCTTACAAACAACAAACAAGACCAAACAATCAAGCAAGTGGAAGCATTCAGCTCTTCCGAGCTCAAACATCAAATAGGAGCTGAACACGAACACGTTAATGAAGGAGAGAGAGAGAGGTGATGTTTGAGGGAAGGCAAGCACCCGCAACAGTTAGATGAGAGAGAGCAGAGAGAGCAGCACCAGCCAACAGTGTGAGAGAGTAAGCAGTGAAGGCATGCAAGCACCAGACCAACAGGAGCAGTGGAACACCAGACCAAATGTGAGAGGCAGTGAGACACACCAGCAACGTGAGCAGACCAGACCAACAGTGTGTGAGAGGCAGTAGACTGACGACCAACAGTGTGAGGCAGTGAGACGAGCACCAGACCAACAGTGTGTGAGAGGCAGTGAGACGAGCACCAGACCAACAGTGTGAGAGAGGCAGTGAGACAAGCACCAGACCAACAGTGTGTGAGAGGCAGTGAGACAAGCACCAGACCAACAGTGTGAGAGAGGCAGTGAGACGAGGACCAGACAAGTCCTGTCCCTTCAATGCTAAATTTGTCTCATTGTGTACAACTGACCTTAAAAATGAGGGGAGGTAGAGTGAGAGGGAAGGTGGGGAGGGTGAGGGGGAAGGAGGTAGAGAGGGTGAGGGGGAGGTGGAGAGTGTGAGGGGAAGGAGGTGGAGAGGGTGAGGGGAAGGAGGAGAGGGGGAAGGTGGAGATGGTGAGGGGAAGGTGAAGAGGGTGAGGGGGAAGGTGGAGAGGGTGAGGGGGAATGAAGTGGAGAGGGTGAGGGGGAATGAAGTGGAGAGGGTGATTGGGAATGAAGTGGAGAGGGTGAGGGGGAATGAAGTGGAGAGGGTGAGGGGGGAGGAGGAGGAAGGGAGGAGGGGGAAGTGTTGGAGAGAGTGAAGCAACGGTGAAGAGGGAATGGAAAGGAGGAGAGATTGAAGAGAGTGAGGGAAGACAGGAGAGATATAAAAAATGGAATGAAGAGGGTGAGGGAAGGTGGGGGTAAAGGTAGAGCGACAGAAAAAAGGATTAAGAAAGAGAGGGAAGACGGTGAGAGATGGAAGGGGAAGGCAACAAGGAGAAAGGGGGAAGAGGTAAAACAAAAGGGGAAAATTAAAAATGAGAATAAAGGGAGATGGGAAAACAGGTTTGGGGAAAGTATGGAGGAATAAGAGAGAGACATGAGGAGTCGAAGGGGAAAGGATAGGAGAGAGAAGAGGAGGCCAGAAGGGAATTAAAGAAACTGGAAGAGGGATTAGGAAAGAGATGGGGGAAGGGGGGGATAGGACGAAATAACGAATAGGAAGAATGTAGAGAGAGAAAAACAACGAAGAGAATATGTTTCATGGGTAATAATGAGATAACATCCTCAAAAAATCCCACACTGATAATCTCCTCAGCAAATATAACCACGTTCGAAGTACAGGAGGGTCTCACTTTACAGTGTTTCACTAATACAGCGCTTTACAATAGCCGTTCTTCATTTATTCAGACTACGTACAATATATTCACCACTCACTATAAGCAAAGGACGAAAATATTTTAAGTAATGTGTGTACTGTATATGCATTTTTTTTTTTTTAGGGCTACTTAATATATGATAGTGTAAACAAGTTATCAGGCTTTTATAGGCATTTAAAAAAAAAAAAAAAAAAAGGTTTCACTTTACAGCGGCTTTAGCTTTACATCAGTAACCCAGAACCTAACTTGCTGTATAAGCGGGGCCCTCCTGTACTGAGATCTCTCCTCCCGACCACTGAACAAGCTTGTTTAAACACGCCTTACTGCTTAACACAACAGTTCACTATTACACTGACTTCAACAACACTGGTTCACTAACACTGTGGATTAAGGTTAATTCTGGGTGTATACACACTGATACAGTACACATCTCTGGTGTATATATACTGATAATACACATCTGTGCATATACACTGATAAAATACATACCTCTGGATGTATACATACTGATATAATGCACATGTGGATGTATACATGTCGTCCCGAATAGGTAAAACTTGCTATTTTGGCTTACATAACAACCCTCGTCTTGCCGAATAAGGCAAGCGAAAATTTGTGTATGCAATAATTTCGCAAAAATCACTCTTAATCTAACGAAAAATATATATTTCATTGTGTTTGTTTATTATTAAATTATTATAAACCTATTTAAAATATATTTAGTTGGATTAGGCTAAATTAAACTGCGCTTGTTATAATAAGGTTAGATAAGTTTTCTAAGGTTATTTTGGTACAAAATTATTAATTTTTACATTAACATAATTGAAAAAAATATATATCTTTAAACGTATAAGAGAAAAATTTAGAAAAGACTTAATTTTAAATGAGTTTTTGCTAATTGACCAATTTTACCTATAAGACATGACATACACACTGATATAATACACATCTCTGGGTGTATATACACAGAATTAATACACATATGTGTGTATATACACTGATAATATAAACATCACCTGGAACAGTAACTCCCACAAGCACTAAACACTCACTTGTTTACTACCACTGCCAGGAAATCAAAAGTTTAGTTATGATTGTCTGTTACTACAGATACTTGGGAGAGGTAAACCAATAGTAATTAAGACACAGGTGAGGCAGGCAGCAGCCACCTTCCACTTTACCATTTATAATCTAGCACTTAAGTGCGCATTTTAAATGTCTTCTTGTATCTGTTAAACTTTGTCCAACACTTGATAAATACGTAGACCAAATTCTTACTATCCTTGTCTCTCCTTCGTATAATTCTCCTTGCCATGCTCTGTGATGGAGATATCTTTACAAAAATTCCATTTCTCCTGTGTATGGGACAGTCCATCTTGTATTGTTACCAATGTATTGTGTAAATTTTCTTACCTTTGTTCACTTTTGTATTCTTGAATAAGCAAGAAGTTCAAATTCCCAGGTGATAGTAACTCCAGCTCTGCTGGAGAGAAACCTTTGAAGCTGTCGTAGCTGATGAACTTTTAGTGCCTTATTTTACGACATCCTCACTGAACTACTGAAGTCTGCCAGCTTAAGCTGACACATTACAACACTATGTAACCCAGCATGTGTGATGGAATATGACAGGGAAACATTGCAAGCCTTTGTTCCCACTATGTAACTACTATATATGTAGCAACACACTGTGGGTGTTCCCACTATGTAACTACCATATATGTAGGAACACACTGTGGGTGTTCCCACTATGTAACTACCATATATGTAGGAACACACTGTGGGTGTTCCCACTATGTAACTACCATATATGTAGCAACACACTGTGGGTGTTCCCACTATGTAACTACCATATATGTAGGAACACTGTCACTATGTAATACATATAGGGGACATGTGTTCCACTATGTAACTACCATATATGTAGCAACACACTGTGGGTGTTCTCACTATGTAACTACCATATATGTAGCAACACACTGTGGGTGTTCCCACTATGTAACTACCATATATGTAGCAACACACTGCTGATGAATCCAATTTTGCTAAAAAAAGTCCTCCATCATCCCCCACGTCATCCTCCACCATTATCCCCCACGTCATCCTCCACCATCAATCCCCACGTCATCCTCCACCATGATTCCCCACGTCATCCTCCACTTTCCCCACGTCATCCTTCCCCTCCATCACCCCCACATATCATCCTCCTCCTCCATCACCCCGTCATCCTTCTCCATCACCCGCGCCATCCTCCACCATCACCACCCGTCATCCTCTTTCATCACCACCACATCCTCCACCGTCATCACCCTGTCATCCTCCATCATCCCCCACGTCATCCTGCACCATCATCCCCCACGTCATCCTCCTCCATCACACCCACGTTATCCTCCACCTCCATCACCCCCACATCATCCTCCATCACCCATTATTCCCCTCCATCACTCCTCTCCCCCACTTTGCCAGCATCAGACACCAACAAACTAAAGACTTCATCACTGGACAACACCTCTCCCCTTTACCCCCTAGACACCGTTTTTTTCTTCCACTGCCTCATGTCCCCCTCCCCTTCCCCAACCTCCCCTTCCCCTATCCTAACCATCCCCTCCCTGCAAGCAATAACAAACTTATCGCCAGTCATTCTATAAATGGTCTATATAACGGAAGCTCGACGGGGGGAGGGAGGGAAGGGGAAGAGAGGGAGGGGAGGGAGGAAAGGGAGAGGTGAAGAGGGAAGGAGACGGTAGGGAGGCAGAAAAAGAAAACTGAAGGGAAGGGGAGGATGAGGAAAAGGACGAGGGGAGAGGAAGAGATAGGGGGAAGTGGGGAGAGGAAGGGAGGAGAGACCTCTGGCGGTGAAAGAAGTTATTAATAACAGTCAATAACACAGCGTCACAACACTCCGTCAGAGAGGTAATGGTCCGCAGTCGACGCTCATGGCCCCATAACGTCACAAAGGCAAGAGAATGAGAGAGAATAAGAGATAGAGAGAAAAATGAGAGAGTGAGAGAACAAGAGAGTATATGTGAAAGGCAGGTAGAAAGAAGATAAAGCCAACACCAGAGCGTCTGTTGAGAAGAAGTATCTTCTTGTATCTTCATGAAAGTCTATTACTATTATCTAGAATCCAGATGGTTTAATTAAAGATAATAAAGAAGAAGGCTCTCTTCCCACCCTACATCCTCTCTGGCCACTACCGTCAAGAAACAGGTGGAAAACCCACACCATATCGCATTGAAAAACCTGCATAGAATTTATAGGGAGACATGTATGGAAGATAAGGACTACAACTACCTCTATTACTGCCACCCATAGACCTGTATATACCAGTAGTTCCATTTCTAGATACCATTAGTTGTACTTCTAGACGCTGTTCTGGAAGTGGATGAGGACAACTGGACATCTCGTGCCGTTCCAGAACAGACACCAGGATGCCAGTGGCCACTGCACGGACAGGTGCTTCACCAGTACAATTCTATGTTTACATCCAGCTGATTCTTAAAAGACTGGATTGGCTGAGCACCAACAACTTCCGTGGGAGAACTATTCCATTGCTTCACAACTCTGTACAGAATACCTTACCCACACTCATGCTGAACCTTATACCACGGAGTTTCATATCAATGCTGTACAGTTCCACTTGTAAGATATCTTCATGCTTGAGTATATCAAACTTGATTAGTGTCTTAAAAGTTTGTACAAGGCACCAGCAGTAACAGCCTGGTTGATCAGACCCTGATCCATCACGAGGCCTGGTCTCAGACCGGGCCGCGGGGGCGTTGACCCCTGAAACCCTCTTCAGGTATACTCTAGGTAAGGCCACCTCGTAGCTTCCCTTGTCTGATGGTATTAGTTGTGTTGCTCTTTTTTGTTGATAAATTAAGACATGTGCAACACTTGGGTACCTTTACTGAGGAAACGTTTCGCCACACAGTGGTATCATCAGTAGAATACAAAAAAAGAATGGTGAAGATCAGGAGTTTGAGGTAATCAGTCCCTCAACCTGGAGTCGATGTAATCAGTCCATCAGTCTTTTCAGGGAGAGAAAACAACCTTTGTGACCACTCCACACTCAGGAGGTCCAGGAGAAACACACCAGACTCTCCGCAAGTGAAGTACGGAATACGCAAGTGCGGATCCCCACGTGATGAACGTTTACTATAATAATAATTCTCATTTCTACAGTTACATGACATAACGTATACAGACTATGGCTGACATCAATGACATACCGTACAGAAAGCCCCTGGTTATGCAGAGCATTTAGGACAACTTAGGTTAATTTTGTCCCCCAGGATGCGACCCGCACCAGTCAGCTAATACCCAGGTACCTACTTACTGTTAGGTAAACAGGGACAGCAGGTGTCTTAAGGAAACACATCCTAATGTTTCCACCCGTACCGGGGATTGAATCACGGACACGCATGTGAACCGAGTGTTCTACCAAGCTACGGGAAGACTTACGCCTATTACCTTGTTTATACCTATCATACATTTAATTGTAATCAAGTTAAGAAAATTTCCCAAAGACTTGACTTAAAGAGGACACTGCCACACAACTCCCAGACACACACTGACACTTTCGTATTCACAGAAAGTCCTTATTGAACGACCATGAAAACACTTACCTGTCACTTGCCACTAACATCAACCTACTTCTTGCATTTTCCGCCGACGGGAGAGTAACCCTCGAAACCTGTCATGGGTAAGTCACAGGTGAACGCCACTTACCTGTGAGGGAGAGAAAAAATAGCAACTTTAAACTAGGATCAAGTTCATAACTACATTTATGTGACAGTGAATAAAACAACAATCTCTTCATTGTTTTATTAACCTTTGTGATTAAGGTGGTAGTGGTGTTATTGTCGTTCACTCAGCATACATTAAGGTGGTAGTGATGTTATTGTGTTCACTCAGCATACATTAAGGTGGTAGTGTGTTATTGTCGTTCACTCAGCATACATTAAGGTGGTAGTGATGTTATTGTCGTTCACTCAGCATACATTAAGGTGGTAGTGATGTTATTGTCGTTCACTCAGCATACATTAAGGTGGTAGTGGTGTTATTGTCGTTCACTCAGCATACATTAAGGTGGTAGTGATGTTATTGTCGTTCACTCAGCATACATTAAGGTGGTAGTGGTGTTATTGTCGTTCACTCAGCATACATTAAGGTGGTAGTGGTGTTATTGTCGTTCACTCAGCATACATTAAGGTGGTAGTGGTGTTATTGTCGTTCACTCAGCATACATTAAGGTGGTAGTGATGTTATTGTCGTTCACTCAGCATACATTAAGGTGGTAGTGGTGTTATTGTCGTTCACTCAGCATACATTAAGGTGGTAGTGGTGTTATTGTCGTTCATTCTGCATAAAATTAAAAACTTTAATTTTGTTTCACAGCATTTAAGCTACAACCAGAAATACCACTACTACCACTATACTGCCACTACTACCACCACACTACTACTACCACCACCCTCACTACTACCAGTTACACTGCACAACACAACTACTATTGCTACTAGAAACTCTCACTACCACCCCAGTAGCAATACTACCACCCTTACTACCACTACTACTACCACCCTTACTACCACTACTACTACCACCCTTACTACAACCCCCACCTCCAGATTATAATTAAATTTATTACATTACCTAAACTCAAGGGAAGTGCCCCTTCTTTCCCTTTCTCTTCCATTGCACCTTCCCACTGCCCAATCATCTCTTTCTCTTCCACTACCCCTTCTTCCTTCTCTTCCACTACCCCTTCTTCCTTCTCTTCCACTGCCCCTTCTTCCTTCTCTTCCACTGCCCCTCCTTCCTTCTCTTCCACTGCCCCTTCTTCCTTCTCTTCCACTGCCCCTTCTTCCTTCTCTTCCACTGCCCTTCACTTCCTTCCTCTTCTCCTTCCTCTGCCTTCTTCTCTTCCACTGCCCCTTATTCCTTCTCTTTCTCTTCCACTGCTCCTTCACTCTGCTCCTTCACTCTGCTCCTTCACTCTGCTCCTTCACTCTGCTCCTTCACTCTGCTCCTTCACTCTGCTCCTTCACACTGCTCCTTCACACTGCTCCTTCACTCCTCGTCTTCGCATTGACTTCATAACCTTAATGAGATGAAAACATTACGTCTGCTCCATTAACCATTGGTGGTGGTGGTGATGATGGTAGTGGTTGTGGTGGTGGTGATGATGGTAGTGGTGGTGATGATGGTGGTGGTGGTGATGATGGTAGTGGTGGTGATGGTGGTGGTGGTGATGATGGTGATGGTGGTGATGATGGTGGTGGTGGTGATGGTGGTGGTGGTGGTGATGATGGTGATGATGGTGGTGGTGGTGATGATGGTGGTGATGGTGATGGTGGTGATGATGGTGATGGTTATAGTGATGGTTATGGTGGTGGAGGTGGTTATAGTGGTGGTGGTGGTTATAGTGGTGGTGATGGTAGTGGAGGTGGTTACAGTGGTAGTGGTGGTGGTAGTGATGGTTATGGTGATGGTGGTTATGGTGGTGATGGAAGTGATGGTGATGGTTGTGATGATGGTGGTGGTGGTGATGATGATGGTGATGGTGGTGGTGGTTATAGTGGTGGTAGTGGAGGTGGTTACAGTGGTGGTGGTAGTGATGGTTATGGTGGTGATGGAAGTGATGGTGGTGGTGATGGTTGTGATGATGGTGGTGGTTATGGTGGTTGTGGTGGTGATTCATCTCCATCAGTGATGGTGGAGGTTGAGACACTCCCCTTCCTCTACACTACATGATCCATCTTCCCTTGGTCAAGGGGAAACGAGGGGAATCTGCTGAGGACTGACAATCACCCTCCCATCCCATCCACCACTATCACCCACCAAAGCAACCACCACTATCACCCACCAAAGCAACCACCACTATCACCCACCAAAACAACCACCACTACCACCCACTAAATTTAAACAATTTACAATATAAACTTTTGTAAAACAGTAAGATGTTTGAAGCCTAAATACTGACGTCCAGAAATACAACCACCACCACAGCTACCACCAACCACCACCACAGCGACCACCAACCACCACCACAGCGACCACCGCCACTATATGCACACCATCAGCACCTCCCCACCACCACCCCTCACAACCAGAGACCGTGGTCTGCTCAGACCAAAAATGACAATAATCGGTCTTCATTTGGTGATGTCATCTGGTCGAGGCCAGAAAATGGGGGAAATTTTTCATTAAATTGTATCTGCGTATTTTTTCCCCTCCTGGTCATAACTAGTAGACAGGACCGTGTCCTGAGGGGCTAGGGGGGGGGCAAGATGTTAGAATATCCTCACTAGTGATAAGGGATAAGAAATTCGAGACACGAGCGACATTATGTCTAATACGAAGACACTGACTTCTTTTTAATTCAATACAAAGATAACCAGGTGTTGCACACGTGTCTAATTCCACACCTCGTCGTTATTTTGCACCGTTATTACAATGACAGTGTTTGCAATGACAGTGCTTGCAATGACAGTGCTTGCAAAAGCATATTAGTGAAGTAAGAAAGATCTACATTATCTCCCACTGAGCAACCCTAAGAGATCAGATGTAGAGAACGTAGAAGAAAGAAGAAAAAGAGGTTACCGAACTGCTTAAAAGACGTGAAAATATCATAAAGAAGGAAAGATAATCTTTACTAAGGGATTACCCAGTAGAGCAAATATTTAAGGTTACGAATCAGCCGATAAAAACACAAGGGGAACAAAAGCCGTTCAGATTTAGAGTTTGCCACCGAAGTGGCTAGTTTATTGTGCACGCCATATTCATCCTGGGAGGGTAGCACATGAGCATATGGATACACGAAAGGCCTAGGAACTAGGCCCAAGGGTTATTATACATCTGGATTTATATCTACAGTTCACTTATCTGTTACAAGGAAATTTAGGAAATTATATGATACTGCAAGAAACCCCAAATATTCCTACACGGGCAAAACCCAAGAACCACCTGTAGAGATGGACCATTAATCACAGTGGGAACACCCGCAGTACACACACACTGCGGGTGTTCCCACTACACAACTAACAGAATAGTGTAGCAGCACACTGTGGGTGTTCCTACAATGTAACTATTATATAGAATAGTGTAGCAGCACACTGCGGGTGTCTTTCCTAACCTGTTTCCTTCCTTCTTTTCTTCCTCCCTTCCTCCCCCAGTTCTTTCTTACTTTAATCCTTCCTTCCCTCTCTTCCCACTTACTCCTCTCTAAGTCCCTTCACTTTTTCCTCCCTCCCTCCTTGTTTACCTCCTGCGTCTCCTCTCACCCCAAGATCTACTGGAATGATGGTGACCATAGTACCATATTTGGTTCAATAAGGTCACGACCTTCACAACTGAGGGAGATTCATGGTGTCTTCTGCAGGCCTCCTGGAGGAGGAGGAGGAGAAGAAGAAGGAGAAGAAGAAGGAGGAGGAGAATGAGGAGGAGAAGGAGGAGGAGAAGAAGAAGGAGGAGAAGAAGGAGAAGAAGGAGGAGAAGAAGGAGGAGGAGGAGGGAGCCAGCATCTTGACTCTTCAGAGTGCCACACTTCTCCTTGGCGTGACTGATGCCACTTACATTCTCAATGAAGAGTTTTATGTAGCCTTGTTGCAGGGGTTATTTTCTGTTGCAAGTTGATCAAGCGTTTTTATAGGTTTATTTTGTGTTTGTTTGGCAGGTTTTTTGCACGCTGCAAATCTAATGTATGTTTTTTCCACGTTCATTGCCGAGGTGTTGTAAGGTTTTGTGTTCCGGCAAGTTTGTTGCAAGGTTATTCTGGGTGTTCGTTAGTTTGTGTTGTGAATGTCATAAGAATGTAGTTAGAAGCCTGAGTCGAGCTACAACTCGCTATAAGATGAGCACATTTAATAAGCAACTTGCAATGTGAACAGACTGATGTTGTAGTGGCCAGGCTTAGGCTTGGTTACAAGTACAGACTGATGTTGTAGTGGCCAGGCTTAGGCTTGGTTACAAGTACAGACTGATGTTGTAGTGGCCAGGCTTAGGCTTGGTTACAAGTACTGACTGATGTTGTAGTGGCCAGGCTTAGGCTTGGTTACAAGTACTGACTGATGTTGTAGTGGCCAGGCTTAGGCTTGGTTACAAGTACTGACTGATGTTGTAGCAGCCAGGCTTAGGCTTGGTTACAAGTACTTCTGGCAGTTTGGCAGACACACAGATTATGATCAAACTAAGTACAAATTATGTGGCTAGCACTATGGTCACTATCTTGAACACTGTGTTTCATGGTCCACTTATTGAGGAATAATAACCTATGTGACATGTCAAGATATCTTATTAATGAAAATAAGATACGAAGTGGCAGCGTTGGCTGTCTTCTAGCAGAGATGGCAGTGTTGGCTGTCTTCTAGCAGAGATGGCAGTGTTGGCTGTCTTCTAGCAGAGATGGCAGCGTTGGCTGTCTTCTAGCAGAGATGGCAGCGTTGGCTGTCTTCTAGCAGAGATGGCAGTGTTGGCTGTCTTCTAGCAGAGATGGCAGCGTTGGTTGTCTTCTAGCAGAGATGGCAGCGTTGGCTGTCTTCTAGCAGAGATGGTAGCGTTGGCTGTCTTCTAGCAGAGATGGCAGCGTTGGCTGTCTTCTAGCAGAGATGGCAGCGTTGGCTGTCTTCTAGCAGAGATGGCAGCGTTGGCTGTCTTCTAGCAGAGATGGCAGCGTTGGCGGTCTTCTAGCAGAGATGGCAGCGTTGGCGGTCTTCTAGCAGAGATGGCAGCGTTGGCTGTCTTCTAGCAGAGATGGAAGCGTTGGCTGTCTTCTAGCAGAGATGGCAGCGTTGGCTGTCTTCTAGCAGAGATGGCAGCGTTGGCTGTCTTCTAGCAGAGATGGCAGCGTTGGCTGTCTTCTAGCAGAGATGGCAGCGTTGTCTGTCTTCTAGCAGAGATGGCAGCGTTGGCTGTCTTCTAGCAGAGATGGCAGCGTTGGCTGTCTTCTAGCAGAGATGGTAGCGTTGGCTTTCTTCTAGCAGAGATGGCAGCGTTGGCGGTCTTCTAGCAGAGATGACAGCGTTGGCTGTCTTCTAGCAGAGATGGCAGTGTTTATCTTCTATGAGAGATGGTAATGTCTGCTCTGGTCTAGCAGAGAGATGGTATTGTCTGCTGGGTTCTAGGAGAGAGATTGTGGTGTTTGCTGTCGTCTAGCAGTGTGTCGTCTTGAGACAGCAAGAGCAAGAGACTATTTTTATCTCCTGGTGCTGTCTGCTGAGACATTCTGCTGAGACATTCTGCTGAGACATTCTGCTGAGACATTCTGCTGAGACATTCTGCTGAGACATTCTGCTGGAGAAGTTTGATTTGTTGCAAGTGGTTGTGATGGAGACTGTGCTAGCAACCTCCACCTCAACCTCCTCTACCACCCCATCATCATCCTCCTTTCCCTTCTCATTCACCTTCTTCTCCATCTCCTCTTCTCTCCATTTTCGTATTTTCTTCTTTCTTATCTTCTTTATTTTTTCTCCCTCTTCATCTTTTCGTCTCTATCTTTAATTTATTTCTCATCGCAACTTTTATTCTTTTCTGTTTTTTTTCTTCTTCCTTTCTTTTCTTCTTTATTCTCTTCATCTTCCTTTCCTATTCGTCTGCCTTCATCATCTTCCCTTCTTCCCATCCTCATTATTCTCTTCCCGCCATCTTCTTTCTTCATTATCTTCCCTTCATCTTCCTTCTTATCTACTTCCGCTTTTCACCTTCCCTACCTTATCTATCTTCTTTCCCTTTTCATCTTCATTTATAGTTCTCCTTTTTCAATTGTATCTCCTTCCCTGCTTTACCACTATTGCTCGTGAGTGGATGGATATTACTCCTGCTTCCTTTAATTTGCTAGCTGAGAGTCATTCAGGTATCATCACAGTTGTATGTCTGTGTA
This sequence comes from Cherax destructor, assembly GCA_009830355.1. Classification (NCBI taxonomy): domain Eukaryota; kingdom Metazoa; phylum Arthropoda; class Malacostraca; order Decapoda; family Parastacidae; genus Cherax; species Cherax destructor. Next base: position 100,885 of record WNWK01004234.1, on the reverse strand, counting down.
TATACACAGTTGTATGTCTGTGTATATACGTAGTTGTATGTCTGTGTATATACGTAGTTGTATGTCTGTGTATATACACAGTTGTATGTCTGTGTATATACACAGTTGTATGTCTGTGTATATACACAGTTGTATGTCTGTGTATATACGTAGTTGTATGTCTCTCAGTGTACTGTTTATACAAAGATGTATGTCTCAATTTTTGTGTATATATAAAGAGAATATTTTAATCCTTATTTAATGGATTAAAGTGTTCTCGCCTGGCGGTGTACATGTGACGCGCAGCCTTGATCACCCTCGTGTAGTTGACAGGCTTGAAACCCCCATTAACCATGCTTTCCATGTACTGTACCTGATAAAGACCTCGCGGGCGAAACGTTGCACAAATACAGATCCTCCCCGACTTACGTCAGAGTTCTGTTCCGACCGACCGGTCGTATCTGGAAATGGAGGGACGTGGGAATGGACTCTTGGACAGGAGACAGAGCCAGAGGTGTATTAATGAGAGATAAAGACGGAGCTGAGTCACAGGGATGATAACTGGAATACACTAGATAAGGAGTTAAACTCTATACAAAGTTTCAGGACTAGGTACAAGGTCAGGAACCGGTAAACTGATGGTATTTATGAATCGGGGTCAGAAGCTATGAATCGACCCGTGCAAATACGACTAGGTGAGTACACTGTAGTGTTGGTGTTATCCCTATTACATTCCTACCCTTCCATATCAAATCATCACCACCACTCCCTATTACCTACCTCCTTCCCACTACCTCGTACCCCTGTTAACCTATCCCCTACCCCCTTTCATCTACCTCCTACCCCCTTTCATCTACCTCCTACCCCCATTCATCTACCTCCTACCCCCTTTCATCTACCTCCTACCCACTCGTTAATGGAAATGCGATGTTTTGGCTACACCTTGTTGCTGTCAGCTCATCTGACAGTCTGAATTAATGAGTCTCGACTAACTACCTTCCATTTAACCTCTTGACCAGAGAGTTTCCCTTGTCATGTCGGGTGAGTCATTCAGAAACTGTACCTGTTGCTAGTACATACAAGAGGAGCCAATCAGAAACTGTACCTGTTGCTAGTACATACAAGAGGAGCCAATCAGAAACTGTACCTGTTGCTAGTACATACAAGAGGAGCCAATCAGAAACTGTACCTGTTGCTAGTACAGACAAGAGGAGCCAATCAGAAACTGTACCTGTTGCTAGTACAGACAAGAGGAGCCAATCAGAAACTGTACCTGTTGCTAGTACAGACAAGAGTGTCACATGGGTCCTGTGAACACTTCAATATGGTGTCCCAGATGTGAAGGAGGACTTATCAAGTGTTGCGCCCCTTGAACTGGGCCTCAATGTATATAATGTATATTTCAATTTTCTATAATTTTATATTGCGAATATTCTCGATTATAGCTAAATCGGTAATATTTTGCTTTATATTATTATTAGACTATTATTTAACTTAGCTATATATATTAGGTAGGATATTATATTATGTTGTGCTCGAGAGTGTGTAGTAACTGCCTTGGTGTTGGCAAACGACTGTTAGGCTGCCGGCTTCTTGTTGCGGGGAGGAGTCAGTCTCTGGACACACCTGAGCTGGGTGGTGGTTCCTCTTTGCTCTCTCTCTCTGGCCTGCTGCCCTCGTCGAGTCAACTCCTCACTCTTGTTGTTCTCGACATTAAACTCTGTTGGGTAGAGTATGTATTTGTTGGTGAGGCGAATCATACTTCTCAGAACTCTGTGTAACTCTGTTCACAGAGAATAGACTAGACAGTGATTATTCGACGTTGTTCTGGGTTGCGTGTCACATTGACACTCTGATACAACTCAGGTCTCAAGCTCTAGCTCTGGACCTAATTCGATAAGGCATCTGTGCACCGCCACAGTTTGGGACTGTTTATGCTGAACCTAGTTTCAGTAGTAAGGGAGTTTTATGACTGTTTTGGAGGATCTACTGATGGTCCCCAGTTAGGGTCGATTTTCTATCTCCTTGTTCCTGACACTGTGTTGCTGTTGCCTGTTATAGTGCTGTTCTGCGAATTGGTCATTTTTCTGGACAATCAAGCTGTTCTGGTTGTCGGTTTGTTAATGCAGCTAGCTTTAGAGTTGTTCTGTCGTACACTGGTTGAGTCGAGTCATAGTTACCGGGAGCACACTCGTACGCACATTTATTATTATATATATTATTGTTATTAGTGACATTGTACTTGACGGTACTTCTCAGTCATTTATATATATGTGCCCTCAGCACAGACTTATTGTATATGAGAGCAGTGTAGGAGCTACCCTCCTAATTAACCTAATTGATATATTAATATCTTCATAATTGATTTACTTTGCTACCCTAGATTTTCTCACTTTAATAAATCTTTTAAATCATTTACTTTGGTTAGTACCCTATCAGTTGTAATCCCCTTTATCTATATAATATGTCGGATAACTGAACCAGGATACTGACTTTGTTGCAAAAGCCCAGTAACAGGCTGGATGCTAGAAGGGCTTTCCTTTCTAGTGTTCACTGGAGATATCTATTATTAATAGATATCGTGTCATTTTGTAACATCAAGACAGAACAGTCAGTGGCCTGTTGTATGAGAGAGCAGAAAGTCTCTCATCTCAGAGAGAGATTACGAGCTTGGTCTTAGAGAGCAGCAGAGAGATTAAGAGCTTGGTCTTAGAGAGAGAACAGGGAAGAGACTTTAGAGAGAGAAATAGCAGGAGAGAGGAGAAGATAGAATAATTTCTTACATACCCTCCTTTCCCTCCCAGACAAATGCCCCCCATCGACATCTACCCCTTCCCATCCCATCTACATCCATACACCATTACTCACTTTTCCACGCCCCTTCCACACATGACAATCTTACCCACTTAAAACTCACCACCCACAATGCCAGCCTCTCTACCCCTTCATCCCACCCCACCTCTCTTCACCCTCTTGCCACCCCACCTCTCTTCACCCTCTTGCCACTCCACCTCTCTTCACCCTCTTCCTCTGTCATTTCCTGCATCCACTGACATGACAACCCATCAAAAAAAGAAGCTTCAAATTTCTATACACAACTGCTGACCAAAATTTCAATGAAGTGGCAGAGTGGAGTGAAACAAGGATGCACGTACACAGTCCTAGAACCTTGGTCACTACAAATGATCTAGGTTCTAGGAGAGAAGTTTCAAGTAAAGATGTCTTAAGTGTCCTTTCATCCATATTCTCGGTATTGTTATTCCTGCTAGTGAAGAGTGAAATAAACATGACTCGTAAAAACACGATTGCAAAAAAAAAAAAAAAACAGAATGGGTGGGGTTTTGAACCCATGGTGAGTCCTGAAACCCACAGGCCAGTGTGTTAACCACTGGACCAGCTGGCTCTAATAGGATTCATCCAACTAGGTATACTTCTATACATTACAGGGAGGTTAGCATGGGCCACCACTGTGACCACAAATACAGGATTTTACAGCTGATTCAGTGGTTAGCGCACTGGCCTCTTAAGTTCTAAGACTCGCCTGCCGTAGGTCCGATACTCACCCGTTCTGTGTGATCTGAAAAAACACGAACTAAAACCAGACATATTAACAATAGTAAAAATAAAATTTACGAAAAATACCTAAAGGATACAATATTCCCCAAGGAACAGCAGATGACGAGAAGCAGAGATAGATGCAAGGGAAGCCTTAGTAATCTATGAACAATAGCAGCTTGTATTATTATACTCATGCGGAAGTGCAAAAACCGCAGGGGTCATATAGTACCTGGGTAATACGAGGCAATCAGTTTTGCTCTGATTAAATATTAAATCCCTCGGTAACAGTCAGAAAGTAAGTTTGTAGACTAGTAGTGTACAATTCCCAAGTGAGAAACAAAATCTCAAGGCAGAAGACAACTACAGCCATCCCTTACCAAGTATACTACTTGAAGTGGTAAACTAAATGGTATTTGCTAAGTGAAATGCAATTAGCACTGTTAGGAGTAATGAAGAATCTCATTTCTTACCCCCCTCCCCTGGTAGATCGGGATGGAACGAAACGTCTAAATTATGAAGTGAAACATGGGTTTAAAGGGGGAAGGGGAAAACATATAGACAAGTTAATAATATGTAGATGAATGGTTCAGAGAATCGACAAGTTGATAAATTAGACACATATGCAACACTTGGATATCTTTATTGAGGAAACGTTTCGCCACACAGTGGCTTCATCAGTCCATACAAAGGAGAATCATGAAGATCAGAAGTTTGAGGTAATCAGTCCCTCGGCCTTGAGTCGATGTGGTCAGTCCATCAATCTTGAACAGAATACAGCATATGTGCGAAGGAGAAGCTTATATATCGTAGGCAGGAGAGGTGCAGCAGTCGTAGGTGGTGTCACATTTGTCCAATGTGGAAGTAGGTTGTGCCCAAGGGTTAGGCAAGTGAAGAATTCCCTGTATTAAGATACCAAGATGTCGCTGTGTCAGACAGGATGTAAATGAATGGTTCAGAGAACCGAGGGACTGATTACCTCAAACTTCTGATCTTCATGATTATCCTCTGTATGGACTGATGAAGCCACTGTGTGGCGAAACGTTTCCTCAATAAAGATATCCAAGTGTTGCATATGTGTCTAATTTATCAAGTTAATAATATGCTGTTTATCCAGACTCAGGCCTGATCAAGAGACTACAAGTACAGCTACTCCGTCCCTGCCAATACACAAGCAGAGACCAGCAATTACAAAACTGAAAAACTATAAATACAGTACAGATCATCAAAAGAACAAAAAGGGAAGAGGCAATACACTATAGATCAGCAGCACTGACATGAATACTCTTCCAAGTAACAGAAGATAATTACGAGTCAGTAAGCCTCCTGGAAACACAGACTCTGCCATGAATTCTCAGCACAGGTGAACGGAGGGAAAAAAACTCGTCTGTCCTAAGTGCATTCTGTCACCAAAAAAAAAAAATCAAGACGGGAAAAGGGAGAATGGAAGAACTGCATATCTCTAGCCTGTAAAAAAGGCCCTTGACACAGTTCCTCACTAGGGTACTTTAACTGGAAAACCAGACTGGAGTAACTGGGACGGTACTCTACGAGAGAATTCCCATCAAACGAATGACTGAATCGCAGCCAGAGAAAGGTAGGACGCAGAGACGCGACAAGTGAAGTGCCTCAGCGTTCACTTATCGGGTAAACAGTGTTCCTGAACGGTGTGTAAATGACCTGCCAAAGGAAACACAATCCTCGCTGTCAATATTTGTAGGTGAGGCAAACTAATGAGAAATCAGGGAACGGGTGAGGACTGAACCCACGGCAGGCGAGTCCTGGAACTCTCAGGCCAGCACAGATGAGGACTACAACATGCTACAAGAAAACTTGAAGCTACAAAAGGAGTGATCCAGCAAGTGGCTGTCAAAGTTATACCAACAACTTTATGAGGAGGGGATAAGAGGGCAGGAATATAGAGGTACAGTACCACCTGAGAGGTGGCACAGTACCACCTGAGAGGTGGCACAGTACCACCTTAGGGGTCAGAAGCACAGTACCACCTGAGAGGTGGTACAGTACCACCTGAGGGGTCAGAAGCACAGTACCACCTGAGAGGTGGTACAGTACCACCTGAGGGGTCAGAAGCACAGTACCACCTGAGAGGTGGCACAGTACCACCTGAGGGGTCAGAGGCACAGTACCACCTGAGGGGTCAGAGGCACAGTACCACCTGAGGGGTCAGAGGCACAGTACCACCTGAGGGGTCAGAGGCACAGTACCACCTGAGGGGTCAGAGGCACAGTACCACCTGAGAGGTCAGATGAACAGTACCACCTGAGAGGTCAGATGAACAGTACCACCTGAGAGGTCAGGGCACAGTACCACCTGAGAGGTCAGGGGCACAG
>WNWK01004234.1:0-90000 GCA_009830355.1 Cherax destructor | reverse complement strand
CTGGAAATGGGAAGTACAATGCCTGCACTTTAAGGAGGGGTCTGAGATAGTGACAGCTGGGAGGGACTATTCTCAGCTGTCGTATCTGAGCGCCTCTGCAAAGACAGTGATTATGTATGAGTGTGGTGAAAGTGTTGAATGATGATGAAAGTATTTTCTTTTTGGGGATTTTCTTTCTTTTTGGGTCACCCTGCCTCGGTGGGAGACGGCTGACTTGTTGAAAAAAAAATATATATATATATATGTGTGTGTGTGTGTGTGTGCCGAATAGGTAAAACTTGCTATTACAGCTTAAATAGCAACGCTCTTCTTGCCCAATAAGACAAGCGAAAATTTGTTTATGCAATAATTTCGCAAAAATCATTCTGAACCTAACAAAAAAAATATATATATTTCATTGTGTTTGCTTATTATTAAATTAACTAAACTCTTCTACGGGTGGGGATAGAACCCGCGATCAGAGAGTCATAAAACTCCAGACCGACGCGTTAGCCACTGGGTCAACTTGAGCTAGATGGTCACGGCCATGCTAGCTGGATATTCGTCTGTAAAAACTTGCATTTGTGGACACAGTGGTACCTATGCTAACCTTCCTATGGTGTATAAATATACCTAGTTGGATGAATCTTGTGGTAGCCAGCTGGCCCAGTGGCTAACACGTCGGTCTGGAGTTGTATGACTCTCTGATCGCGGGTTCTAACCCCACCCGTGGTATGGTTTGTTTGCAATCGTGTCATTACGATTTCGTGAGTCGAGTTATTATTAAATTAATGTAAACTTATCTAAAATATATTTATTTGGATTAGGCTAAATTAAATTGTGCTTGTTATAATAAAGTTAGGTAAGTTTTTCTAAAGTTCTTTTGGTACAAAATTATTAATTTTTACATTAACATAAATGAAAACAAATATATATAAACATATAAAAACAAATTTTAGAAAGGACTTAATTTTAAATGAGCTCTTGCTAATTGACCAGTTTTACCTATTCGGCACGACATATATACACACAAATAAACACAGTATATAAAGCAGAGAAAACACTAATTATATAAACACAGTATATATATATATTGGAGAAAACAGGTCACTGGTGAAGATCAGGTGAAGGCGTCAGGTCCTCTAATAGGTGTCACGAGGCAGCAGGTAGCAGCGTGTAGCAGTATCATATGTACAAGAGTCGAGATAGTGTACCTGTGTCTGTTCTACGGTGTTGGTAGTAGCAATTAAACCTGCTCTAATACAGTGACGCCTATCAGTCATAGATTCTCTGTAGATCAACTCGGCTTTGTTCCAGTTAATGACGTGGCTCTGCTTAGATCTGAGACTGTGATTCAACCTTAAGCATCAAAGGGTCATGTGAAACATTGAGCTCAGGAAATGGAAAAAAAGAAACAGAGAAACGAGCAGAAGACTAAGAGGCTAAGAAAGGAGGCGGAGAGGCACTTTGAAAATGGTATAACTTCAAAGGCTAAAACAGAACTGAAACGCCTTCATAGTGACAAAAGATGATACAGAAGATTTAAGAGTATGTACAGTGGAGAAACTTAACTGTATATTATAAAAATTCCAGAAAAGATTGTCAGGTGGTGGTGGTGGAGCACCTAGAGAGGGAAAGATTCATCACAGAAACCCATCACAGATTCTAGGAAGGTGAATTATACCTAACAAACCTCTTGCACTTATACGACTTAGTTTTTTAACACAAAGTAAGGTGATATCACCCCCCCCCCAAGAAAAAAAAGAGGAAACACACTCACCATCATTCATTCAGTCACTGTCGTGCCAAAAGCGTTCTAGCATAGTTCAGATGATCCTTCAAACTGCAACATCCCCACCCCTTCCTCCAGTGCAGTCGCCATGTTATCTTGCTCACTCTAACAGCACGTTAAGTCATAAAAATCACTTGTTTCCACTCACTCTAAAACAACAGCAGGGAAAAGTGGACTCTTTCTTGACTGCAGCAAAACACAGCTGAATCTGACGACTCTAGAAGCAAGGAGAAATAGGGCAAACAAACTATTAGAGGGAAGAGGACCTGAAACACAGAAGACAGACGGAAGCTGGTGATAAATAGGAATCACAAGAGACGTTAGAAAGTGATTCAGGAGTTGAATGAGGAGACGAAGAGGTGGAGGCTCCAACTATTCACAACTTTTGAGAGTAGATTGATAGAACCCATAAGACTAGTGTCCAGGAGGCAAGTGTGTAGGATGCAAGTGTGTAGGATGCAAGTGTGTAGGATGCAAGTGTGTAGGATGCAAGTGTGTAGGATGCAAGTGTGTAGGATGCAAGTGTGTAGGATGCAAGTGTGTAGGATGCAAGTGTGTAGGATGCAAGTGTGTAGGATGCAAGTGTGTAGGATGCAAGTGTGTAGGATGCAAGTGTGTAGGATGCAAGTGTTAGGAGGCAAGTGTGTAGGCAGGGATGCAGAGTGTGTAGGATGCAAGTGTGTAGGATGCAGGATGGTGGGAGGATGCAAGTGTGTAGGATGCAAGTGTGTAGGATGCAAGTGTGTAGGAGGCAAGTGTGTAGGATGCAAGTGTGTAGGATGCAAGTGTGTAGGATGCAAGTGTGTAGGATGCAAGTGTGTAGGATGCAAGTGTGTAGGATGCAAGTGTGTAGGATGCAAGTGTGTGGACGTGTGAGGGCAAGTGTGTAGGATGCAAGTGTGTAGGATGCAAGTGTGTAGGATGCAAGTGTGTAGGATGCAAGTGTGTGGAGAGATGTGTAGGATAAGTGTGTAGGATGCAAGTGTGTAGGATGCAGTGTGGACAAGTGTGTAGGATGCAAGTGTGTAGGATGCAAGTGTGTAGGATGCAAGTGTGTAGGATGCAAGTGTGTAGGATGCAAGTGTGTAGGATGCAAGTGTGTAGGATGCAAGTGTGTAGGATGCAAGTGTGTAGGATGCAAGTGTGTAGGATGCAAGTGTGTAGGATGCAAGTGTGTAGGATGCAAGTGTGTAGGATGCAAGTGTGTAGGATGCAAGTGTGTAGGATGCAAGTGTTCAGGAGGCAGAGTGTGTGAGGATGCAAGTGTGTGAGGAGGAAAGTGTGTAGGATGCAAGTGTGTAGGATGCAAGTGTGTAGGAGGCAAGTGTGTAGGAGGCAAGTGTGTAGGATGCAAGTGTGTAGGATGCAAGTGTGTAGGATGCAAGTGTGTAGGATGCAAGTGTGTAGGATGCAAGTGTGTAGGATGCAAGTGTGTAGGATGCAAGTGTGTAGGAGGCAAGTGTGTAGGAGGCAAGTGTGTAGGATGCAAGTGTGTAGGAGGCAAGTGTGTAGGATGCAAGTGTGTAGGATGCAAGTGTGTAGGATGCAAGTGTGTAGGATGCAAGTGTGTAGGATGCAAGTGTGTAGGATGCAAGTGTGTAGGATGCAAGTGTGTAGGATGCAAGTGTGTGAGGATGCAAGTGTGTAGGATGCAAGTGTGTAGGATGCAAGTGTGTAGGATGCAAGTGTGTAGGATGCAAGTGTGTAGGATGCAAGTGTGTAGGAGGAAAGTGTGTAGGATGCAAGTGTGTAGGATGCAAGTGTGTAGGATGCAAGTGTGTAGGATGCAAGTGTGTAGGATGCAAGTGTGTAGGAGGAAAGTGTGTAGGATGCAAGTGTGTAGGATGCAAGTGTGTAGGATGCAAGTGTGTAGGATGCAAGTGTGTAGGATGCAAGTGTGTAGGATGCAAGTGTGTAGGATGCAAGTGTTCAGGAGGCAGGTGTGTAGGATGCAAGTGTGTAGGATGCAAGTGTGTAGGATGCAAGTGTGTAGGATGCAAGTGTGTAGGATGCAAGTGTGTAGGATGCAAGTGTGTAGGATGCAAGTGTGTAGGAGACAAGTGTATAGGAGGCAAGTGTGTAGGATGCAAGTGTGTAGGATGCAAGTGTGTAGGATGCAAGTGTGTAGGATGCAAGTGTGTAGGATGCAAGTGTGTAGGATGCAAGTGTGTAGGATGCAAGTGTGTAGGATGCAAGTGTGTAGGATGCAAGTGTGTAGGATGCAAGTGTGTAGGATGCAAGTGTGTAGGATGCAAGTGTGTAGGATGCAAGTGTGTAGGATGCAAGTGTGTAGGATGAAGTGTGTAGGATGCAAGTGTGTAGGATGCAAGTGTGTAGGAGGAAAGTGTGTAGGATGCAAGTGTGTAGGATGCAAGTGTGTAGGATGCAAGTGTGTAGGATGCAAGTGTGTAGGATGCAAGTGTATAGGATGCAAGTGTGTAGGATGCAAGTGTGTAGGATGCAAGTGTGTGGATGCAAGTGTGTAGGATGCAAGTGTTCAGGAGGCAAGTGTGTAGGATGCAAGTGTGTAGGATGCAAGTGTGTAGGAGGAGCAAGTGTGTAGGATGCAAGTGTGTAGGATGCAAGTGTGTAGGATGCAAGTGTGTAGGATGCAAGTGTGTAGGATGCAAGTGTGTAGGATGCAAGTGTGTAGGATGCAAGTGTGTAGGAGGAAAGTGTGTAGGATGCAAGTGTGTAGGATGCAAGTGTGTAGGATGCAAGTGTATAGGATGCAAGTGTGTAGGATGCAAGTGTGTAGGATGCAAGTGTGTAGGATGCAAGTGTGTAGGATGCAAGTGTGTAGGATGCAAGTGTGTAGGATGCAAGTGTGTAGGATGCAAGTGTGTAGGATGCAAGTGTGTAGGATGCAAGTGTGTAGGATGCAAGTGTTCAGGAGGCAAGTGTGTAGGATGCAAGTGTGTAGGATGCAAGTGTGTAGGATGCAAGTGTGTAGGATGCAAGTGTGTAGGATGCAAGTGTGTAGGATGCAAGTGTGTAGGATGCAGAGCTGTGTAGGATGCAAGTGTGTAGGATGCAAGTGTTCAGGAGGCAAGTGTGTAGGATGCAAGTGTGTAGGATGCAAGTGTGTAGGATGCAAGTGTGTAGGATGCAAGTGTGTAGGATGCAAGTGTGTAGGATGCAAGTGTGTAGGATGCAAGTGTGTAGGATGCAAGTGTGTAGGATGCAAGTGTGTAGGAGGCAAGTGTGTAGGATGCAAGTGTGTAGGATGCAAGTGTGTAGGAGACAAGTGTGTAGGATGCAAGTGTGTAGGAGACAAGTGTGTAGGAGGCAAGTGTTCAGGAGACAAGTGTGTAGGAGACAAGTGTGTAGGAGGCAAGTGTCCAGGAGGCTAGTGTCCAGGAGGCTAGTGTCCAGGAGGCTAGTGTCCAGTAGATGTCAGCCAACCCAAGAAACTGTGTCAAGGACAGTGTCTCGACCCCTGCAAAGATAACTCACTGAGCGAACACACATTATAAAGTCCAGCTATTACGAACACAAGTGTAGTTTTATGGCCTGTACACCTCCTCGTAGCATGATTAACCAAGGTAGGAATGAGAAACGAGCGAAAGTCAGCACTGAGTAAATACTTATATACATTTCCTTCACCATAACAGCATGCAAGCATATGTACAATGTATATACATTATGTACAATGTACATACATTATGTACAAGGCAAGTTTGCAAGCAAGAGACACACTGTGGGCGACCAGACTAGAAGTCTGCCAATGTTGATTCACGAGTCTACAACATCGCTTCCTTGTGATTGGCTGGTTGAACCAAGGTGCTAGCATAACAAGAGGGCCTCCGCTTGTTATACTCTTAACATCTGGTTCGCTGGTCGGGAGGGCATGCCTATATGGGTGTGACATACGCCAAATAAAATGCAATGTACGCCTGCCACAATGGCTTATCACTAGTGATTACAGAGCCCAGTTATCACTAGCGCAATGCAACCCTTCACTCCTAAGTATGTTCTCCTTTCAAGCTGAGAGACAGAGAAAGAGAGAGAGAGAGAGAGAGAGAGAGAGAGAGAGAGCATCATTCACAAAATAAAAATCACAGCCTTATAAAAAAAATCCCACAAAAGAGGCACAAATGCCCCCACCAAATTTCCAGAAACTTTCACAAAAGCAGCAAAAAAAAAAAAGTATATATATTTTGGGAACAAGTTTCTGGCGAATGCTTCCCATAAAAGAACATCCATCAATCTTATCACTGGGGAAAAATAAAACTTTTTCCGGCAGCATTGTGAGGCTGTCCCATCCCGTCCAGTGTATAACACGGGGTTAACGTGCGTAATTCACGGGGTTAACGTGTGTACAACCCGGAGTCAACGTGTTCCAGGGCACTGAATAATACCCTCACGTTTGGAAGAAGTGGGCATCATATGCCTCTTGTTGCTCCATCTTTGCACTCTGCCACGAGAGAGAGAGAGAGAGAGAGAGAGAGAGAGAGAGAGAGTGCATATGTATGTACACGTAAGTTTATTTAGGTATAGGTACATGTAAGTACAATTATCATACATAGTAATATGTGTGTAAATTACCTAGGATAAACCCCTCAAAAGTCAAACTGACTTATTTCCATTCGTGTGTGTTGGATGTGCGTGTGTTGGGTGTGCGTGTGTTGGGTGTGCGTGTGTTGGATGTGCGTGTGTTGTGTGTGTTTACTCACTGGCAGACCTGTACATCACCTATTATGTTCAAGTCACTTTTGCCGGTGATTTACCTTCCATTGTGGGCGCAAAAATGAAAACATCGCTGGGAGGAAACAGCGAGAGAGGTCAGTCCTTTTATCAGGAAGAACGGGGGGAGGATAAATCCCCAGGACATTAAGGTTCCCCTCTCTCCTTCCCCACACGGGGAGGATAAATCCCCAAAACATTAAGGGCCCCCCTTCACTTTAGTTTCAGGTAGAGGGGATAAATCCATAAGATATTAAGACCCCCTTACCCTTTCCTTCCTCTCACGTTGGGGGGATAAATCCCCCCTTCCCCTTTCCCAAGGTTAGTGACAAGAACAGTCAAAATATTTTTTCCTTGATTTTTTTTACTTCAGTAAAGCAAACACTAGTATGAATAAACTGGTCATATTGCGCTGCGACCTTCCTGTGGCGGCAGTAGCACCAGAAGTGAGGATTTATGAGCATATTCCAGAGCCAAACTGAATGGTCCTCCCGAAAATTTATTCCCGTGAGGCATTGTGTTGACTCCATTAATCTCTCTGCAGATCCAGTTTGCATGTAAAATATCGCTGCATTCAACTGTTCTTGAAGTGTTTTGGGGAGAAGACTGGGAGAGACTGGAGGGGGAGACTGGAAGAGTGGGTAGACTGGAGGGGAGAGACTGGAAGAGGGGAGAGACTGGAAGAGAGGGTAGACTGGAGGGGAGAATGGAGGGGGAAGAATGGAGGGGAAGACTGGGCGGGAACACTGGAGGTTGGAGACTGGAGGGGGGGGGAAACTGGAGGGGGGAGATAGGGAAAGGACCTAGCTCCTGGCACATATCCCCACTGTTGTCAAAGAAATATTAATCAATTCAGAATGGGTGTGTACCCAACCCAACCTGAGTAGGGGAATAGGCAATGTTTGCTTTAGCATTATGAAAGCTCCCCCTTCCTCTCCCCTTCCCCAGGCAAAACACCCCAGCACAAAAAAAACGGGCACCACAGGTCAGCTGTTTGGGATTGTTTGGCTACAGAATAAACAAAACGGGAGATCAGTTTCACGGTGTTTACACTCAGCTACTGCTCACTCCGGATCAGCTATGGAGCTGGATGTTACTGACAGCTTGACTGATTGACTGAAGTGAGTGGATCCCAGCAAGCGCCACCCCAGGTGCTGAGTGGAGAAAGCTGAGCCATGCTGAGCAACTTCCCGACAGCTGTTGAGAGAGAATACATCTTGGCAAGGGGGCAATACTCTAACTGAATATTACTAAGTACTACTTAACTCTTCCAGCACCATAAGTATACGGTGGAACCTCGGTACTCGAACTTAATTCGTTCCAGAAGGCTGTTCGAGTGCCGATCTGTTCGAGTACCGAATAAATTTATCCCATCCAATTTTCTTTTTTGACTCTTATCACTAATCTTATGCCGCAAGGTGACTTATTTATACAAATATAAAAAAATATAAAAAAATGCGAAGAAACACGAATTCCTTTACAGCGAAGTTCTGGCAGGTCGTGTTTGTTCGGTCGAGTGCCCAGAAAACGGTCGACTACCGAGCGACTTTTTTTTTACCGAACAAAGCGTTCGAATACCGAATTGTTCGATTAGGGAGCTCTTCAAGTACCGAGGTTCCACTGTATTTCAAAATACATTTGAACATAAACACTTTTAGATGTATATCAATCTCCTGAAGCTGAAATTTGATCTTCCTTCTGCTTCTGACATTTGATTTTGAAATCTATCCAAAGGTTTGCAACCAAATTAGTTGCAGAGGAAACTGAATCCGACGACTCATTAAGAAGAGGACCGGAGGAGACATGATCACGTCATGTACAATACTAAGATGGAGTAATAAGGCGGACAGACACGTTTGGAAATTTGAGATTCATGAATAGAGGGAAAAAAATCTTTAGGGAAATTACATTCACATACATGAGAGAAATTATCAATAAAACACTGTCTTTAAAATACAATATCTACCTCCTACAACATACAATATCTACCTCCTGCAACATACAATATCTACCTCCTGCAACATAAAATATCTACCTCCTGCAACATACAATATCTACCTCCTGTAACATACAATATCTACCTCCTGCAACATACATCAACCTCCTGCAACATACAATATCTACCTCCTGCAACATACAATATCTACCTCCTGCAACATACAATATCTACCTCCTGCAACATACAATATCTACCTTCTGCAACATACAATATCTACCTCCTGCAACATACAATATCTACCTCCTGCAACATACAATATCTACCTCCTGCAACATACAATATCTACCTCCTGCAACATACAATATCTACCTCCTGCAACATACAATATCTACCTCCTGCAACATACAATATCTACCTCCTGCAACATGCAATATCTACCTCCTACAATATACAAATAATTTCTGAAAAAATCGACATTTTCCATACAACACAAAAAAGAAGTCTTTTGAAACACAAAAACCCACAATCTTTCTTTAAAAACAATTATCTTCCACAAGAACCACAAATTCTCTTCTCCAAACTAAAAAGGAAAAAAAAATCACCATGACTCGCTTATTAAAAATACAAATCAAGAAGTTCAACTCCACGTGAGCATCGATTCCCATACCCCCTGTCCCCTCCCCCTCTCTTACCTCAGGGGTTGCAGCCCCCCTTCCCAGGGGGTGCAGCCCCCTTCTCAGGGAAGCACGCACAAAAAAAAGGTAATATAGTAATCAACAGTGACAATCAGGGCGCAATATCCACTAATATAATTGTTTCACAAAAATCTTGAATCTATACGAAATTATATTTTGCTTAAATTTAATTCGAACAATGTGTTGGGGGGGGGGGAGTTTAAGGGGAGGGGTGGAGAAGGATTCAACAAATCTTACGGAAAAATATTGCATAAATCTGGCAGCATTTTGGTGCAATCTGATTATAACCAATTTCCAAAGTGTCTTTATAGCTATTTTATCATTACATTCAATGATGTTTAATTATTTCCTTTAGTGGCCGCTATTATGAGAAGAGTGAGACTCAGTGTGTAGGAGAGTGAGAGAGTGAGTTAGAGACTCAGTGTGTAGGAGAGACTCAGTGTGTAGGAGAGACTCAGTGTGTAGGAGAAACAGAGTGTGAGAGAGTATAATTATTTTCCATTAAAAGTAGGCCTTAGAGAGGAGTGTGTGAGGTGACTATACATGTTGAGCAGATTCATATATGGTGTTGTAAAAGAAGTGACTGCCAGGGTGTTGGGGAGAAGTGACTGCCAGGGTGTTGTAAAAGAAGTGACTGCCAGGGTGTTGGGGAGAAGTGACTGCCAGGGTGTTGTAAAAGTGACTGCCAGGGTGTTGGGGAGAAGTGACTGCCAGGGTGTTGTAAAAGTGACTGCCAGGGTGTTGGGGAGAAGTGACTGCCAGGGTGTTGGAGAAGTGACTGCCAGGGTGTTGGGGAGAAGTGACTGCCAGGGTGTTGGGGAGAAGTGACTGCCAGGGTGTTGGGAGAGTGATGCAGGTGTTGGAGAAGTGACTGCCAGGGTGTTGGGGAGAAGTGACTGCCAGGGTGTTGGGAGAAGTGACTGCCAGGGTGTTGGGGATAAGTGACTGCCAGGGTGTTGTAAAATAAGTGACTGCCAGGGTGTTGGGGAGAAGTGACTGCCAGGGTGTTGGGGAGAAGTGACTGCCAGGGTGTTGGGGAGAAGTGACTGCTAGGGTGTTGGGGAGAAGTGACTGCCAGGGTGTTGGGGAGAAGTGACTGCCAGGGTGTTGGGGAGAAGTGACTGCCAGGGTGTTGGGGAGAAGTGACTGCCAGGGTGTTGGAGATAAGTGACTGCCAGGGTGTTGTAAAAGAAGTGACTGCCAGGGTGTTGTAAAAGAAGTGACTGCCAGGGTGTTGGGGAGAAGTGACTGCCAGGGTGTTGGGGAGAAGTGACTGCTAGGGTGTTGGGGAGAAGTGACTGCCAGGGTGTTGGGGAGAAATGACTGCCAGGGTGTTGGGGGAAGTGACTGCCAGGGTGTTGGGAGAAGTGACTGCCAGGGTGTTGGGAGAAGTGACTGCCAGGGTGTTGGGAGAAGTTTGCGATAAAAAGATAATGAATTAAAGAAGAGAAAGTCACAATACCGTGACTGGAACAATACCGTAACTGGAACAATGCACAAATAACCCTCACATAGGAGACGGAAGCTTACCACGACGTTTCGGTCCGACTTGGACCATTTACAAAGTCACACTGTGACTTTGTAAATGGTCCAAGTTGGAGCGAAACGTCTTGGTGAACTTATCCTGTCTCCGGGATATTTGTGTATAACGAATTACATAAAATCAGGAATTGTTACATTTAACCTCTGCCCATAACAAGGTTGGTCTCGGAGATCCTGAAGAGAAGTTACCAAGGTTGGTGGAGGAACTTGGCACTGCAAATATAAAGAGGAAATTTACAGTAAACTTGGGAAAAAGCAAGAAGAGAATAACAAACAAAATCTTGGCAATGAAAGATTGCGTATCAGATATTTGGGAGTGGGCTTGTCGGTGGAGGAGGAGGGGAAGGGGGTGATGCAGTGCAGCATCAGTGGAGGCAAGAACTTTATGCGTGGAGGCTAGAAGAGGCATGTACCAGAGTAGTGTAGTGGTACCAACACTGTTAGACATTCCCCACCTGGGCATGTAGATGGTTTCACCAGATGGCAGTGGTACAAGGAACAGTGGCACAAAGAAACAGTGGTACAAGGAACAGTGGTACAAGGAACAGTGGTACAAGGAACAGTAGTACAAGGAACAGTGGTACAAGGAACAGTGGTACAAGGAACAGTGGTACAAAGAAACAGTGGTACAAGGAACAGTGGTACAAGGAACAGTGGTACAAGGAACAGTGGTACAAGGAACAGTGGCACAAGGAACAGTGGCACAAGGAACAGTGGTACAAGGAACAGTGGTACAAGGAACAGTGGCACAAGGAACAGTGGTACAAGGAACAGTGGTACAAGGAACAGTGGTACAAGGAACAGTGGTACAAGGAACAGTGGTACAAGGAACAGTGGCACAAGGAACAGTGGCACAAGGAACAGTGGTACAAGGAACAGTGGCACAAAGAAACAGTGGTACAAGGAACAGTGGTACAAGGAACAGTGGCACAAGGAACAGTGGCACAAGGAACAGTGGTACAAGGAACAGTGGTACAAGGAACAGTGGCACAAGGAACAGTGGTACAAGGAACAGTGGTACAAGGAACAGTGGCACAAGGAACAGTGGCACAAGGAACAGTGGCACAAGGAACAGTGGCACAAGGAACAGTGGCACAAGGAACAGTGGCACAAGGAACAGTGACACAAGGAACAGTGGCACAAGGAACAGTGGCACAAGGAACAGTGGCACAAGGAACAGTGGTATAAGGAACAGTAATTGTTTCTCACTGGAAACTTAATTAAATTGGACAATAAAAAAAATTAAATTTCTTGTATAAAAAAAGTCAACAACAACAAAAATTGTTTGTAATAAGTTAGGCAGGTGAAGTGTGAGAGTTAATACACTGTAGAGTAACAAACTGTCTCTGATTAAATTACCAGCTGCCTTGTGTCAGTAAAAGGCCAATGGTGATGATTATTATTATTATTATTCAATGGTGATGAGAGAAGTGTTTTTGTGGTGTTTCTGTAGAGTTTTGAAATATTTTGTAATGTTTTTGCACTGTTTTTGTAGTGTTTTTGCAGTGCTTCTTTAGTGCTTTGTAATGTTTTGCAGTGTTTTGTAATACTTTGTAATGTTTTTTGCAGTGATTTTGCAATATTTTGTAGTGTTTTGGCAGTGTTTTTGTAGTATTTTACAGTGTTTTTGTAGTATTTGGCAGTTTTTGTAGTTTTGTAACATTTCTGTAGCGTTTTGCGGTGTTTTTGTAGTGTTTTGCGGTGTTTTTGTAGTGTTTTGCTGTATTTTTGTAGTTTTTTGCTGTGTTTTTTTTTAGGATAGAGCTGAGGAAAGGGCTGGTACCTCTGGTTCCTTGGATTAAGAGCTCACCAGCAATTCAGTGTTGCCATCCATGCAAGGGATCATGTCCGCAGATTGTCTCGTGAGAGACGAATCTGTTGGGGAGGGTCCCTTCGCCCCTTCCTCCTAGGGGAAAGCTCAGCCCCCATCCATCCTCTTGGGGAAACTGGGTCTCATTCATCCCTAAGGGGAGATTGGACCCCCTTTATACCCTAGGTTAGGCTGGGCCCCCCTTCATCTCTAGGGGAGGCTGAGCCCCTTCATCCTAATGGGAGGGTGGGCCCCCTTTCATTCTATGGGGAGGTTGAGGGTGGGCCCCCTTTCATTCTATGGGGAGGTTGAGCCCCCTCCATACCTTAGGGGAGGCTGAGTCCCATTCATTCTAAGGGTAGGCTGGGCCCCTTCATTCCCTTGGGGAAGCCGGGCCCCTTCATCCCCAAGGGGAGGCTGGGCCTCCATCCCATGGGAGTGTAACCCTCCCTACTACACTGCCATGGATACCATTTTCCCCTCATTTCCATGGGGAAGCTGGAAGGGGAGGGGGTCGTGCCCCTCCCTCCCCACGTGTTTCCGTGTGACACACAACAAGCATCTGGGTGTACAATAACAGCGGGGCGGGGCGGGAGGTTTGGGGTGCGGGGAGGGGGCGAAGGAGCGGGGAAAGGCGGGGAAGGGGTAGCGCTCTTGTCTTTCCTTGTTGACTGACAACAACCCCAGGAGGCTGACACCAGTCTTGCCATCCCCGAGGTCACAGGTGACCTATCCTTCCCCCTGACCTATCCTTACCCAAGCCTATCCTTACCCAGACCTATCCTTCCCACGATCAGAATGTTCTCTCCCAAATCAAGAGGCTTTCAGAACCTACCGAGGTCCGTGGTTCGATCCCCGGTACGAATGGTAACATTAGGGCGTGTTTCCTTAAAGACACCTGCTGTCCATGTTCACCTACCTGGAGGACATTCCGGGGATCAACGCCCCCCCGGCCCGGTCCACGACCAGACCTCCTGGTGGATCAGGGCCTGATCAACCAGGCGGTTACTGCTGGTCGCACGTAGTGCAACGTACGAACCACAGCCCGGCTGATCCGGCACCGACTTTAAGTATCTGTCCAGCTCCTTCTTGAAGGCAGCCAGGGGTCTATTGGAAATTCCCCTTATGCATGGTGGGAGCTTGTTGAACAGTCTTGGGCCCCGGACACTTATAGTGTTTTCCTTTGGTGTAACAAGGGCGCCCCGTCTGCCCAGTCTTTTACTTTCGTAGGGAGTGATTGCTATGTGCAGATTCGGGACATTCTAGCAGTAAATAGGTACCTGGGTGTTAGTCGACTGGTGTGGGTCGCATCCTGGGAAGAAAATTAACGGAATTTACCCGAAATGCTTTGCATAACCAGGGGCTTTCTATATAGTGGCACTGATGTCAGCTATGGTCTTTATAAGTTGTATCATATACTTGTAGAAAAGTATATAATTATCATTTTTGTTGTTACTATTATTATTGTTACTATAATTATAAGGGTTCAAAACCCTTTTAAAGGTTTCAGAACCTTTTCGTAGTCTCAGAACCTCTTCTGTAATGGTTTCAGAACGTCTCCAAGGATTTGAAAACTGTTTTTTCCTAAGAGTTTTAGAGGGGTTCTGAACCTCTAGGGTTTCAGAACCCCCCCCCCCCTCCCCCCATGGCTTTTGAAAGCACTGCAATGGGGGGAAGGGGGGAATCCTCTTATCACGTGGGAGAGGGGCCTAACCTTCTGCGTCACTGCTTAAACAGGACTTTCACCTCTACGCCGCGGCGACATAGAGGTGAATTTGACGAGTCAAAAACAGCCGGCTTGTTCCTTAGCGCATTGTGGCCCGCGGGGGTTTACTTAGCAGTTTACCGCTGGACTAATGATGTAAACTCGGTCCCAGGAGGAGGTAAACAAACTTATATTCAGCGGGAAGCGCTAAACTCGCATGGTCGTAGAGAACCTGCTTAGCACTGTTCGTATGTTCATTTTTTGCTAAATAAAACATGAGAGCGATCAGATTTGATCCGAGGAAAAGGGAGAGAGGGTCGGAAACGATAGCTGCAGGTCAGTGGATCAAGAGCCTTCAGCAGCACCAAGGAACGTGCCGTTGAAGCGTGTAAATGCGAAATTTTTCCAAGTTACAAACGTCTTTAAGGGCGAAATCGGTGTTAAAAAAGGAAGGACTTCCGCCCTCGTTGCGGCAATTAGTCAGGACTCATCACTAAGCTCCGGTGACAGACTCACCTCCCCTCCCCCTCCCCCACCTCCTCCCCTTCTCAGTACCCAACACCATTCAATGGTTCCCCCCTATTGGTGGTGCCGCGTAGCTCACAATCCGAAGGCCTCGGGTTCGACTCCCTGGCCAGGAGAAGCAAATGGTCAGTGTTCCGTACACTGCTGCTGCCCACCTAGCAGTAAACGTAACTGTGTGTTACCCCACTGTTGTGTGTCACAACCTGGGGAAGATGTGTTAGAAACTCCAGTACCTGCTGGAATGTTATATACTGTGTAAGAAACTCCAGTACCTGCTGGAATGTTATATACTGTATAAGAAACTCCAGTACCTGCTGGAATGTTACATACTGTGTAAGAAACTCCAGTACCTGCTGGAATGTTATATACTGTATAAGAAACTCCAGTACCTGCTGGAATGTTACATACTGTGTAAGAAACTCCAGTACCTGCTGGAATGTTATATACTGTGTAAGAAACTCCAGTACCTGCTGGAATGTTATATACTGTGTAAGAAACTCCAGTACCTGCTGGAATGTTACATACTGTGTAAGAAACTCCAGTACCTGCTGGAATGTTATATACTGTGTAAGAAACTCCAGTACCTGCTGGAATGTTATATACTGTATAAGAAACTCCAGTACCTGCTGGAATGTTACATACTGTATAAGAAACTCCAGTACCTGCTGGAATGTTATATACTGTTAAGAAACTCCAGTACCTGCTGGAATGTTACATACTGTATAAGAAACTCCAGTACCTGCTGGAATGTTATATACTGTGTAAGAAACTCCAGTACCTGCTGGAATGTTATATACTGTGTAAGAAACTCCAGTACCTGCTGGAATGTTATATACTGTGTAAGAAACTCCAGTACCTGCTGGAATGTTATATACTGTTAAGAAACTCCAGTACCTGCTGGAATGTTATATACTGTAAGAAACTCCAGTACCTGCTGGAATGTTACATACTGTGTAAGAAACTCCAGTACCTGCTGGAATGTTACATACTGTGTAAGAAACTCCAGTACCTGCTGGAATGTTATATACTGTATAAGAAACTCCAGTACCTGCTGGAATGTTATATACTGTGTAAGAAACTCCAGTACCTGCTGGAATGTTATATACTGTGTAAGAAACTCCAGTACCTGCTGGAATGTTATATACTGTATAAGAAACTCCAGTACCTGCTGGAATGTTACATACTGTGTAAGAAACTCCAGTACCTGCTGGAATGTTATATACTGTATAAGAAACTCCAGTACCTGCTGGAATGTTATATACTGTGTAAGAAACTCCAGTACCTGCTGGAATGTTACATACTGTATAAGAAACTCCAGTACCTGCTGGAATGTTATATACTGTGTAAGAAACTCCAGTACCTGCTGGAATGTTATATACTGTATAAGAAACTCCAGTACCTGCTGGAATGTTATATACTGTGTAAGAAACTCCAGTACCTGCTGGAATGTTATATACTGTGTAAGAAACTCCAGTACCTGCTGGAATGTTACATACTGTGTAAGAAACTCCAGTACCTGCTGGAATGTTATATACTGTGTAAGAAACTCCAGTACCTGCTGGAATGTTATATACTGTATAAGAAACTCCAGTACCTGCTGGAATGTTACATACTGTATAAGAAACTCCAGTACCTGCTGGAATGTTATATACTGTGTAAGAAACTCCAGTACCTGCTGGAATGTTATATACTGTGTAAGAAACTCCAGTACCTGCTGGAATGTTATATACTGTGTAAGAAACTCCAGTACCTGCTGGAATGTTATATACTGTATAAGAAACTCCAGTACCTGCTGGAATGTTATATACTGTGTAAGAAACTCCAGTACCTGCTGGAATGTTACATACTGTGTAAGAAACTCCAGTACCTGCTGGAATGTTACATACTGTGTAAGAAACTCCAGTACCTGCTGGAATGTTATATACTGTATAAGAAACTCCAGTACCTGCTGGAATGTTATATACTGTGTAAGAAACTCCAGTACCTGCTGGAATGTTATATACTGTGTAAGAAACTCCAGTACCTGCTGGAATGTTATATACTGTATAAGAAACTCCAGTACCTGCTGGAATGTTATATACTGTGTAAGAAACTCCAGTACCTGCTGGAATGTTATATACTGTGTAAGAAACTCCAGTACCTGCTGGAATGTTATATACTGTATAAGAAACTCCAGTACCTGCTGGAATGTTACATACTGTGTAAGAAACTCCAGTACCTGCTGGAATGTTATATACTGTATAAGAAACTCCAGTACCTGCTGGAATGTTATATACTGTGTAAGAAACTCCAGTACCTGCTGGAATGTTACATACTGTATAAGAAACTCCAGTACCTGCTGGAATGTTATATACTGTGTAAGAAACTCCAGTACCTGCTGGAATGTAATATACTGTATAAGAAACTCCAGTACCTGCTGGAATGTTATATACTGTATAAGAAACTCCACTACCTGCTGGAATGTTATATACTGTATAAGAAACTCCAGTACCTGCTGGAATGTTATATACTGTATAAGAAACTCCAGTACCTGCTGGAATGTTACATACTGTATAAGAAACTCCAGTACCTGCTGGAATGTTACATACTGTATAAGAAACTCCAGTACCTGCTGGAATGTTACATACTGTATAAGAAACTCCAGTACCTGCTGGAATGTTACATACTGTGTAAGAAACTCCAGTACCTGCTGGAATGTTATATACTGTGTAAGAAACTCCAGTACCTGCTGGAATGTTATATACTGTGTAAGAAACTCCAGTACCTGCTGGAATGTTATATACTGTATAAGAAACTCCAGTACCTGCTGGAATGTTACATACTGTATAAGAAACTCCAGTACCTGCTGGAATGTTACATACTGTATAAGAAACTCCAGTACCTGCTGGAATGTTACATACTGTGTAAGAAACTCCAGTACCTGCTGGAATGTTATATACTGTGTAAGAAACTCCAGTACCTGCTGGAATGTTACATACTGTATAAGAAACTCCAGTACCTGCTGGAATGTTATATACTGTGTAAGAAACTCCAGTACCTGCTGGAATGTTACATACTGTGTAAGAAACTCCAGTACCTGCTGTGAATGTTATATACTGTGTAAGAAACTCCAGTACCTGCTGGAATGTTATATACTGTATAAGAAACTCCAGTACCTGCTGGAATGTTATATACTGTATAAGAAACTCCAGTACCTGCTGGAATGTTATATACTGTGTAAGAAACTCCAGTACCTGCTGGAATGTTATATACTGTGTAAGAAACTCCAGTACCTGCTGGAATGTTATATACTGTGTAAGAAACTCCAGTACCTGCTGGAATGTTATATACTGTGTAAGAAACTCCAGTACCTGCTGGAATGTTACATACTGTGTAAGAAACTCCAGTACCTGCTGGAATGTTACATACTGTGTAAGAAACTCCAGTACCTGCTGGAATGTTATATACTGTGTAAGAAACTCCAGTACCTGCTGGAATGTTACATACTGTGTAAGAAACTCCAGTACCTGCTGGAATGTTACATACTGTGTAAGAAACTCCAGTACCTGCTGGAATGTTATATACTGTGTAAGAAACTCCAGTACCTGCTGGAATGTTACATACTGTGTAAGAAACTCCAGTACCTGCTGGAATGTTATATACTGTGTAAGAAACTCCAGTACCTGCTGGAATGTTATATACTGTATAAGAAACTCCAGTACCTGCTGGAATGTTACATACTGTGTAAGAAACTCCAGTACCTGCTGGAATGTTACATACTGTGTAAGAAACTCCAGTACCTGCTGGAATGTTACATACTGTGTAAGAAACTCCAGTACCTGCTGGAATGTTATATACTGTGTAAGAAACTCCAGTACCTGCTGGAATGTTATATACTGTGTAAGAAACTCCAGTACCTGCTGGAATGTTACATACTGTGTAAGAAACTCCAGTACCTGCTGGAATGTTACATACTGTGTAAGAAACTCCAGTACCTGCTGGAATGTTACATACTGTGTAAGAAACTCCAGTACCTGCTGGAATGTTATATACTGTGTAAGAAACTCCAGTACCTGCTGGAATGTTATATACTGTATAAGAAACTCCAGTACCTGCTGGAATGTTATATACTGTATAAGAAACTCCAGTACCTGCTGGAATGTTATATACTGTGTAAGAAACTCCAGTACCTGCTGGAATGTTATATACTGTGTAAGAAACTCCAGTACCTGCTGGAATGTTATATACTGTGTAAGAAACTCCAGTACCTGCTGGAATGTTACATACTGTATAAGAAACTCCAGTACCTGCTGGAATGTTATATACTGTGTAAGAAACTCCAGTACCTGCTGGAATGTTACATACTGTGTAAGAAACTCCAGTACCTGCTGGAATGTTATATACTGTGTAAGAAACTCCAGTACCTGCTGGAATGTTATATACTGTATAAGAAACTCCAGTACCTGCTGGAATGTTATATACTGTATAAGAAACTCCAGTACCTGCTGGAATGTTATATACTGTGTAATAAACTCCAGTACCTGCTGGAATGTTACATACTGTGTAAGAAACTCCAGTACCTGCTGGAATGTTATATACTGTGTAAGAAACTCCAGTACCTGCTGGAATGTTACATACTGTGTAAGAAACTCCAGTACCTGCTGGAATATTACATACTGTGTAAGAAACTCCAGTACCTGCTGGAAGTATTCCACCATTCGATTTCCAATTTGCTGTCCCTAATTCCTCCTCGGGCGCTTGCCTCGACCCTCAGAATATCCATATTGGTTTAGCTCTTCCCCTAGCCACTCCTCTTCGGTAAGTTTATCTGCAGCAGCGTGTTGGCAGACTAATTTGGGGGCCATGGTCACACCTGGGGTGCGTCAGAAGGAAAGTATACCAGACACGAAGAGGTTAATGATATCAAGCGAAGCCTCACCACAGCCACTTCTCCAGCACAACAGTAACTCCAGCCTACCAGACCAGATGGCAGCCAGAAGCGTCAGCATGGAGTCACAATGCTACCCAGGAAAGACGTTAAGTAGATTGTGTGAGACTACAGTGTGCGCCTACAATGTCCTGAAGCTGAAGGAGGTGGTGGTGCCAGATTCAGGAAGACCCAGAAGATTAACAAATACAGCGACCTGCATCCATGATATAACCTCCTTCCAGTAGGATCGGAGACCCTTGCAGCGTGGGACAAGTGTGCGCACTCAGATTTTTAAAAGAGTTAAATGACAACAGAGAAGTTATGGATCCCAGAGTGACCAACTTTCTTGTTTAGACATTATTGCGACCCAGAGAGGAAACACACATGAACCTGTAATAAGTTGTAACTCATCACGAGGTTCTGGATGGGGGTTTTCAACCTTGGCAAGCAAAATGGAAGACAATCACACTCTCCACTAGATCACGAGGCTTCAATAATGAGCTCTGAAACATAGGGATATAAGGATTGTTGTGAGAAGGAAAGACTAGAGGGGTGCAGCCTTTTGGTCGTCAATCTTCATAAGTGATATATTTACTTATTAACATTCACCCAAGTGTAAATTGTAAACAACTTGACTACAATCCTAAAGGAACACACTGTAAATTGTAAACAACTTGACTACAATCCTAAAGGAACACACTGTAAATTGTAAACAACTTGACTACAATCCTAAACAAAACAAAAACAAAATAAAAAAAATCGACAAGATGGGACAAGTGTAAATTATAAACCGGCTAGACCAAAAAATCTTGTGGAACAATTATAACTAATTAATCCTGGACAAAAATCGTAAACGAATTTAACATTTCGAACAGCGTGGACAAAAATCCTAAAGGAACAATTATAAGCAATTTAGACAAAATCCTAGAGGAACAAGTGTAAAAAACAAACAACTTTGAGGGTTGACAAAACTTTGATCAACAAGGTACTGTGACTCTGTTGACAAAAGAAGAGTCCCAGGGGAAGAATCCCCCCCCCCACCCTTTCCTCACTCCTCTCCTCTCCCTTGTGTTTACTCTTACACCCTTCCTTAACTCTTATTTTCCCTTATACCTTCCCTTCTATTTTGCTTTACACTTTACCTTCTGTATCATTTCCAGTTATACACTACTTCCTCCCATTTTCCCTTGCACCTTCCCTTCCCTTCCATTTCCCCTTATACCTTCCCTTCCCTTACATTTCCAGTTATACTCTCCCTTCTTCCCTTACACCCTCCAGTCCCTCCCATTTTCTCTTTTATCTTCCCTTTCACTCCCATTTATTAAGAAAATATTCCTTCCCTCTCATTTCCATTTCCTCCGTTTCCCTGACTTTTCCCTATCACCTCTTCCTTTTCCTCCACCTTGTTCTCTTCCATATCTCCCTCTCTTCTCATTCCATCCTCTTTCTCCTCTTCCCCCATCTCCTTTTATTAAAAAGGGAAAAAGGGAGACGTATTAATTCATTCCAGTTGGGAACCTTATCCCCAAGAGAGAGAGAGAGAGAGAGAGAGAGAGAGAGAGAGAGAGAGAGAGAGAGAGAGAGACATGGGAAAGATACATAACAGAAGACTTTGAGGGCCACACTGAGGCTGTCTGCTGTGAACTATCTGACTCTACCTAGATTAATGACTACCGTGAAATATCCAGGTGAAGGGGGAAAGGACAGTAAAGCAGAAGGCTCCCTCCCCACCCACCGGCCACTACCAGCACGAAAACAGGGCGAAAATACATCATACCACAGTGGCTACCTGTAGCCAGGCTTGTGCATATATGCTGTCTCAGACATACAGCTTTATAATCTCCAAAGGCTATTACGACAATGACCTTGCAGTGCTTTTTTGTGCGTAGTCGTAGATATTGAATGTAGTCCAAATTCCCGTCCCCTTATTTTTGTTTTCTCTGCGTTTTTTGTAATATTTATTGCCCTCCAGTGTGTGGTGATGGAGATACACAGATAACCCGCACAAAGGAGAGACCAGCTCACCACCACGTTTCGGTCCGACTTGGACCATTTACAAAGTCACGCGGTATTGGTATGGTGATATAGACAAAATGTGGAAAAAAGCCTTTTATGTATAGTTCAGGACATTTAATATGGGATTTTTTTCCCTCTAATGTCCGGAATTGTACATGCAGTGTTTTTATTTTTCCACTTTCATGTCTACTGTGTATGATGGGTCATCCTGAGAGATGGTAATTGTGAAGTGATAGTAACTGCAGTTCTGGTGGAAGGTAAACCTTGGTAGCTGTCGTAGCTGATGATTCCTTACTGCAATACTTGACCATATCCTCATTGTCCTACTGAAGTCTGCCACCTCAGACTGACACTACTGAAGTCTGCCACCTCAGACTGATGTTGTGTGGGTCTTGGGAGAGATATTTAGGTAGACATAGACACTCCTTGTAGGATGGTTACGGTATATTTACGGTATGAGTAGGAGAGAGTCCAGCCACGTCTGTCCAGTTATAGGTCTGACGCTAGTGAGGGTGTACGCCTATCTGAGACTATGCACATGCGCTGAGCCTCTGACGTCAGCGGGTATCGTGACGTCACACGCAAAGGGACCAGCTGTATAAGTGGGATGAATGCTGATACACTACACAAGTGTATATATGATACTGACACGACACTGACACTACTGAAGTCTGCCACCTCAGACTGACACTACTGAAGTCTGCCACCTCAGACTGACACTACTGAAGTCTGCCACCTCAGACTGACACTACTCAAGTCTGCCACCTCAGACTGACACTACTGAAGTCTGCCACCTCAGACTGACACTACTCAAGTCTGCCAGTTCAGACTGACACTACTGAAGTCTGCTAGTTCAGGCTGACACTACTGAAGTCTGCCAGCTCAGACTGACACTACTGAAGTCTGCCAGTTCAGGCTGACACTACTGTTTGTGTTCCCACTGTGTAACTATCACACATAACAGTGTTGCAGCACACTGCTGATTTATCCAATTTTGTTAAATGATAAAAACTCTCTCCCAATTATCTGGCTGACAGCTCTGCACACTTCCTTGCAACATTCAACCCTGCACTACCACCTCATGGCCCTGCCCCTCTTCCTACTTATCTTCCTAAATATTCTTCCTCTTTTCCCGCATCTTCCTGATATTCTTCCTTTTTCTCTACCTTCCATTTTTCTAATATTCTGTCTTCTTCCAATCCTCTTTATATTCTTCTTCCTCTATCTCGTTTTTCTAATGCTCTCCCTCCGTCCCTTCCTCTTCCCAATATTATTCCTCGATCTCATCTTCCTAATATTCCTCCTCTTCTTCTTCCTCCTCTTCTTCCTCCTCCTCTTCTTCCTCCTTACTGACTTAAAGAGCGGACTTGTACAATTATTACTGTCGTTGTGTGAGTCGGGTTGAGAGCTGGTACGTGCTGAACAAGCAGCCGAGCTACGACAAGAGTCCCCAGACAAGAGTTCAACCAAGTTTCTGCTCCAACTCTCAACCAAATGCATTTTTTCGTCTTGCAACTCAAGGATTACCTCAGGCAGGAAGTTTGTCTTCTAGGCCATGAGACTTTTTTTTTAGGCCAGCAAACTTCCACAAGGTGACTCGATTTTTTTTTTTTTTGAAATCTCGATATATCTCTTGCTATATTTTCTCGTCTCTGTATTTGTGTATATAAATAAAAAAATCGAGCAGTCAGCCATGATTTGTTGTTGCGAAATCCGTGTTCATTTCCGGTTATGTTCCAGAAAATTAACGACCTTGTTCTGAATAACAATCTCCATTTCTCCATTCGTACACACGTAATTGATGTAAAGCCGATTGATGTAAAGCCGATGCCACACATATTGTCCTACTTTTAAACATCGGAGTAACATTTGCTAGTTTCCCCTCTACTTACACTTGTCCTTCTAATGATTTGTTAAATATTGTCATTAGTTATTAAAGAATGCAGAGTTGTATCTACATTCTTTGATAACTCTGGTAAATAGTTCATCTGGTCAGCTGGACTGGTTAATATTCAGGTACTCCAAGTGTTTATTACGTCAAGGCTGACAATTTCGTCAATACTCTGTGTCCGGCCCTGATAACACACTTTTTGACCTGTAAATAATGACCTGGAGATTGTCTTGATTTTAGACACTATATCTGTTTATCTGCCATTTTCACTAGGTTGATGGACTAATTACCTCAAACTCCTACTCTTTTTCTACCGTTCTTCTCTGTATTGGACTGAAGAAGGCACTGGCTGGTTCTAAAAATTTTGTGTTTACTTTGAAAGGAATGACGTGATCGGTGTCTCTTAGTTCTTCTGCCTCACATTATTGTACAGGGTCACAATCTCAACAGAATAAAACACAGTATATTGTTTTTATAAGCAGCAAACATGACAACTTGTGTTAGAAAACTGACCACTTATATTATTGTGTAGTTCTTGGTCTCCTGATAAATGGTTCTATTAAAGACGGTCAAGTCACCAACTATTATTGTCTCTATTATTATTTAACGCTTTAATTTCAGGTAAATGTTATTTCTGTTGTCAGATGGTTGTTTGAGTTCAACCAAGATTCACTCAGTGTCGCTACTCCCTTGCGGTCACGGTAGAGTAGTGCTGTGTTGTGTCGTTGCGATGAGAGTCGCTCCTCTCACCGCTGGGCAACGGCGACAAGACGTATGTTTTTCTTAAAACTCTATATTTAAAACTATGAAAGAAGGTGTGATTTATTTGATGACAGAAAAGTTAAAATAAATGTGCTATAGAGGGCGATTATATCGAGGTCGGCGGCTCCTTTGTCTAGTGTTGTGTCGTTGCGAGTCGTCTAGTGTTGTGTCGTTGAGAGTCGTCTAGTGTTGTGTCGTTGAGAGTCGTCTAGTGTTGTGTAAGGCTGTCAGTTCTACACAACACTTGGTGTCAGCCACTGCCACTGAATCTGACCTCCCCCCCCCCTCCAAGGTCAGATGAACACACTACACGTAAATCTTGCCTTAGCAAAGTTTTAGTTAAATAAGAATACCTTGTATAGATGAGCAGTTGTTGCAGTCATAACAAACTCAACCAACTGCTTCCTATGGCACTACACTTGCTTAACGATCTCTTACACCGACATATCACTAACGTACCACTGACAATAACAATAATGTTCAAAATGGTATAAAATACCGACAAGCTGAGGGACTGACCACCTCAGATACTATTTTCTCCAGGGTTGATGGACTGATTACATCATCTTTACTTCGCTGCTGTTACTGCTGACTTGTATTTGACTGAAGAAGCCTACCTTTTAGGCGAAACGTTTGAGCAATAAAGATACCCAACTGTTGCACATGTGTTTTATTCACCAATAACAATATCTGGACAGATTGTATTAATATTGGTAGTATCACTACTACTACCTCCACTAGTACTACACCTCAAAGCCTATATATACCCTCTGTGTCCATGTATTGTTTGTAAGGGCTTGACAAAGCTCCTGGAGAGCGAAACGTTGTCACAATAAAATGTCACATTAGTTGCACTTAAGTCCTTTTACTTAACATAATATCTGGACACTTTGAGGATGCGTCTACACTACAGAATTTGTAGTTCGTCCCGTATTTGTAGTGTATGAAGAACACTCGTGCAAGGAACTTGTATTTCACTCAACTGAACTCTTCTGTCAGCTGGGTTAATTCAAGTCTTGACCTCATTGATTACTTGACTGGATGAAACAGACTGCCTCCTGCCTCCTGCCTCCTGCCCCCTGGCCCCTGCCCCCTGCCTCCTGCAGGAGGAGCGAGGAGTCTACGCCACATCTTGGCAAGAATCTTACAATAACGAGTCATCTCCTGTTGTAACTGCACTTCACAAGGACTTTAAACCCCCTTTAAAGAATCCCCTGCGATCATCATTGCTTCCAACACGATTTAAAGTGCATCCGCTGGTGGGCCCTTTGTTACCACGAGGAAATTTATTATCCCATGTATCCCTGACCCTCGCTCCTGGTAAACACTTCTCCTGAACTGGTTACTAATGACAAAAAAAAATCGATTTTGGTTGTTTTATGCTGGAATTCCCTGTTAGGACGCCCTGCGCCTCTCCACGGATATCTGGCTGAGGCGTCTCAGGGTGCGGTAGAAGTAAATAATTTAGAAACCTTCAAGAAACCTTCAGGCTATCTTTATTTTTGAAATGTTTCGCCTATACAGTAGGCTTCTTCAGTCAAATACAGAGGCAGCAGGTGTAGTAGTGAAATGAAGATGTAATCAGTCTATCAACCTTGGAGAAAAAGTATTTGAGGTGGTCAGTCCCCCAGCCTGGTCTGAACTCTTCTCCAGGCTGGGGGACTGACCACCTCAAATACTTTTTCTCCGAGGTTGATGGACTGGTTACATCATTTCACTACTACACTGCTGCCTCTGTATCTGACTGAAGAAGTCTACTGTGGAGGCGAAACGTTTTAACAATAAAGATACCCAACTGTTGCACATGGGTAGGTGTTTTATAACATTGTCAACACATTAAACCTGAAGAGAAATGGCATAAAATACTTGCACGATGGAAAATGAGAGAGAAATGTAGAACAACGCGATCCTTTATTGACGTTTCGCCCAAACAGTGGGCTTTACCATGTTACACACACATCCGATTCGTGACTAAGAAAAATCCCACTGCGTGCGCGAAACGTTGTCAATAAAGAATAGCGTTATACTTCATACGCCTCTATCTTTCTAAAAAAAATTCATTTATGTTAATGTAAAAATTAATAATTTTGTACCAAAAGAACCTTAGAAAACTTACCTAACCTTATTATAACAAGCGCAATTTAATTTAGCCTAATCCAACTAAATATATTTTAAATAAGTTTATAATAATTTAATAATAAACAAACACAATTAAACATTTTTTTTCGTTAGGTTCAGAATGATTTTTGCTAAATTATTGCATACACAAATTTTCGCTTGCCTTATTCGGAAAGAAGAGCGTTGCTATTTAAGACAAAACGCAAGTTTTACCTATTCGCACGACTATATATATATATATATATATATATATATATATATATATATATATATATATATATATATATATATATATATATATATTTTATAATATATATAATATAAATGAGAGAGAGAGAGAGAATATAGAATAAGTCTGAGAGAAGAGAACGAGGGAATAGGAGGAATATGAAGGAGAAAGGGAACGGGAGGAGGAGCAGGGAAGAGACGCGGAATACATCATGGGGGAGGGATGGAGGGGGAGGGGGAGGGAGGTAGGGAGGAAGGGGAATGTCCGACAAGTACATTGTCTACCTCAGTGGTGGTACAAAAACACTCATCTCCCTTAACTTGACTCAAAGAATCTGTCAAAACTTAACAAAAGGCAGTTAATAAAAGCAAGACTGGGGGTGTACTGTTACAACAGACATTGATCCATCGTGTAATTAAGCCAGACAACAGCCGCAGACATAACATCTTATCTTCTTATTCCCCAGAAAAGTATTTTCAATTGTTTACTCAACAAACTTTGGTACAGCCACACTGTACAGCTGCACTATTCTGTGTGATAGTTACAGTGTGGGAACACCAGCAGTGTGTTGCTGCACTATTCTGTGTGATAGTTACAGTGTGGGAACACCAGCAGTGTGTTGCTGCACTATTCTGTGTGATAGTTACAGTGTGGGAACACCAGCAGTGTGTTGCTGCACTATTCTGTGTGATAGTTACAGTGTGGGAACACCAGCAGTGTGTTGCTTCACTATTCTATATGATAGTTACAGTGTGGGAACACCAGCAGTGTGTTGCTTCACTATTCTATATGATAGTTACAGTGTGGGAACACCAGCAGTGTGTTGCTGCACTATTCTATATGATAGTAACACAGTGGGAACACCAGCAGTGTGTTGTTGCACTATTCTATATGATAGAAACACAGTGGGAACACCAACAGTGTGTTGCTACACTATTCTATATGATAGTTACACAGTGGGAACACCAGCAGTGTGTTGCTGCACTATTCTATATGATAGTTACACAGTGGGAACACCAGCAGTGTGTTGCTGCACTATTCTATATGATAGTTACACAGTGGGAACACCAGCAGTGTGTTGCTACACTATTCTATATGATAGTAACACAGTGGGAACACCAGCAGTGTGTTGCTATACTATTCTATATGATGGTTACAGTGTGGGAGTCCAAATGACCAATAACTGGTTATAGCTAATATACACAACCTCTTCCCCCTCCCCCATAATACATGGGAGAGAGAATAATTTGATAAGATGAACGAGGAAGTATATAATATACTATGGGGAAAATATTGATGAAGAGTGACCGTGAAACGAAAAAAAAAATTGAAATAATATTCGAGGTGGTTAGTCCCTCAGCCGGGACTGACCACCTCATACTTTTTTCTCCAAGGTTGTTGGACTGATTACATCATCTATATTTTAGTACACAAATAACCTGCACGTTGGAAACTGAAAAGGACCGAAACGTTGTAATACGTTTCAGTCTCTTACCTAGAGGAAACTAGAGTTACTGGAGATTTTAACTCTAAACAAATAAAATGTGTAGCTTATGAAGCTGTAACTGCAAATACATACAACATGTAACTAAATGTAGAGCCGGATTAAGATTTTGTAGGACCCTGGGCTACAGGTACTGTGAAGCCTCTGGGCTACAGGTACTGTCAGGCCCCTGGGCTACAGGTACTGTCAGGCCCCTGGGCTACAGGTACTGTGAAGCTTCTGGGCTACAGGTACTGTGAGGCCCTGGGTTACAGGTACTGTCAGGCCTCTGGGCTACAGGCACTGTCAGGCCCCTGGGCTACAGGCACTGTCAGGCCCCTGGGCTACAGGTACTGTCAGGCCCCTGGGCTACAGGTACTGTCAGGCCCCTGGGCTACAGGTACTGTCAGGCCCCTGGGCTACAGGTACTGTCAGGCCCCTGGGCTACAGGTACTGTCAGGCCCCTGGGCTACAGGTACTGTCAGGCCCCTGGGCTACAGGTACTGTCAGGTCCCTGGGCTACAGGTACTGTGAGACCCCTGGGCTACAGGTACTGGAGGTCCTCCAGCTGGCGGAAGCCCCTGGGCTGCAGCCCTTGGAGGTCCTCCAGCTGGCGGAGACCCCTGGGTTGCACCCCCTGGAGGTCCTCCAGCTGGCGGAGACCCCTGGGCTGCAGCCCCTAAAGCCCAGGCCTTAAACTGAGTCCTGACTAAATGTACCGATTTTTTTTTAACGCATAAGTATATTACTGAAGCTGCGTCAGGAGGAGGTGTTGTATTACTGAAGCTGCGTCAGGAGGAGGTGTTGTATTACTGAAGCTGCGTCAGGAGGAGGTGTTGTATTACTGAAGCTGCGTCAGGAGGAGGTGTTGTATTACTGAAGCTGCGTCAGGAGGAGGTGTTGTATTACTGAAGCTGCGTCAGGAGGAGGTGTTGTATTACTGAAGCTGCGTCAGGAGGAGGTGTTGTATTACTGAAGTTGCATCAGGAGGAGGTGTTGTATTACTGAAGTTGCATCAGGAGGAGGTGTTGTATTACTGAAGTTGCATCAGGAGGAGGTGTTGTATTACTGAAGTTGCATCAGGTCTTGTATTTACAACAGAGGAACAAATCATCAACATAATCTAAATATACTTGCAAAGAATTATTATGTTGTATTGTGGAAAAATATACTCTCAGCTATTCTAACAAACACATGCTCTCAGCTATTCTAACAAACACATGCTCTCAGCTATTCTAACAAACACATGCTCTCAGCTATTCTAACAAACACATGTTCTCAGCTATTCTAACAAACACATGCTCTCAGCTAATTAAACACATGCTCTCAGCTAATTAAACACATGCTCTCAGCTAATTAAACACATGCTCTCAGCTAATCTAATAAACACATGCTCTCAGCTATTCTAACAAACACATGCTCTCAATTATTTAAAAAAAAACAGGAATTATGAAAATGATTCTCATAAAGAGGAACGACAGAATTATAAGGAATATTATAAAGAATAATACGTTAAGATGGTAATGCAGATAAACCGGAATATTTAAAGGGACAAATAGAAAAGTTTTGTGCAAAGTTGTGTGATATATACGAAAGTGCAAAACAGGAATACAAGACAAAATGACAAATAAGTTTAATGGAAACTGCCGAAGAGCTATGAAAAAAATAGAAAGGACTTGTGACATAGAAAACCGGATAATCAAGAGGTCAGGAATGAATACAAGAATATAATGAAAAGTGGTAATTGGGGGAAAAAAAAGGAATAACGGATAAGACCAAGGCAGAATGAAGTGTTTTAAATGTAAAGGAATTGAATGTCAAACAGATAACTGAAGTGGAGGATGTTGATGTAACTGAAGTGGAGGATGTTGATGTAACTGAAGTGGAGGATGTTGATGTAACTGAAGTGGAGGATGTTGATGTAACTGAAGTGGAGGATGTTGAGGTAACTGAAGTGGAGGATGTTAAGGTAACTGAAGTGGAGGATGTTGATGTAACTGAAGTGGAGGATGTTGAGGTAACTGAAGTGGAGGATGTTGAGGTAACTGAAGTGGAGGATGTTGATGTAACTGAAGTGGAGGATGTTAAGGTAACTGAAGTGGAGGATGTTGATGTAACTGAAGTGGAGGATGTTGAGGTAACTGAAGTGGAGGATGTTGAGGTAACTGAAGTGGAGGATGTTGATGTAACTGAAGTGGAGGATGTTGATGTAACTGAAGTGGAGGATGTTGATGTAACTGAAGTAGAGGATGTTAAGGTAACTGAAGTGGAGGATGTTGATGTAACTGAAGTGGAGGATCTTGAGGTAACTGAAGTGGAGGATGTTGATGTAACTGAAGTGGAGGATGTTGATGTAACTGAAGTGGAGGATGTTGAGGTAACTGAAGTGGAGGATGTTGATGTAACTGAAGTGGAGGATGTTGAGGTAACTGAAGTGGAGGATGTTGAGGTAACTGAAGTGGAGGATGTTGAGATGAACTGGAAGTGAGGAGGATGTTCAGGTAACTGAAGTGGAGGATGTTGAGGTAACTGAAGTGGAGGATGTTGAGGTAACTGAAGTGGAGGATGTTGAGGTAACTGAAGTGGAGGATGTTGAGGTAACTGAAGTGGAGGATGTTGAGGTAACTGAAGTGGAGGATGTTCAAGTAACTGAAGTGGAGGATGTTGAGGTAACTGAAGTGGAGGATGTTCAGGTAACTGAAGTGGAGGATGTTGATGTAACTGAAGTGGAGGATGTTGATGTAACTGAAGTGGAGGATGTTGAGGTAACTGAAGTGGAGGATGTTGATGTAACTGAAGTGGAGGATGTTGATGTAACTGAAGTGGAGGATGTTAAGGTAACTGAAGTGGAGGATGTTGATGTAACTGAAGTGGAGGATGTTGATGTAACTGAAGTGGAGGATGTTGATGTAACTGAAGTGGAGGATGTTAATGTAACTGAAGTGGAGGATGTTGATGTAACTGAAGTGGAGGATGTTGATGTAACTGAAGTGGAGGATGTTGATGTAACTGAAGTGGAGGATGTTGATGTAACTGAAGTGGAGGATGTTGATGTAACTGAAGTGGAGGATGTTGATGTAACTGAAGTGGAGGATGTTCAGGTAACTGAAGTGGAAGGAAATTATTTCTGGGTACTGATGGAGAACGTAAGACCCAGAAGAAACATTACCATGATTGTTGAAACAATGTGAACAATTATGCTATCCATTTATGATTATTTCTTAAAATTTCACTCATCAAGATAGGACACCACATTATAATATATATATATATATATATATATATATATATATATATATATATATATATATATATATATATATATATATATATTTGTGCCGAATAGGTAAAACTGGTCAGTTAGCAAGAACTTATTTAAAATTAAGTTCTTTCTAAAATTTTCTCTTATATGTTTAAAGATATATATTTTTCATTTATGTAAATGTAAAAATTAATAATTTTTTACCAAAAGAACCTTAGAAAACTTACCTAACCTTATTATAACAAGCGCAATTTAATTTAGCTTAATCCAACTAAATATATTTTAAACAAGTTTACAATAATTTAATAATAAACAAACAAAATGAAATATATTTTTTTCGTTAGGTTCAGAATGATTTTTGCGAAATTATTGCATACACAAATATTCGAATGCCTTATTCGGCAAGAAGAGTGTTGCTATTTAAGCCAAAATCACAAGTTTTTACCTATTCAGCACGAGACACACACACACACACACACACACACACACACAAAATAATCAGACTACTGTGATGGGTGTGTATTAGACTGCTACTGCTAAACTACTACCGTCACGACTATTACGACGACAACAGCTAACAGTAATACACTACTGCTACTACTAGTGTAACTACAGAAATTACTACTACTACTACGTACCATTACAACAACTGCCACTCAAGGGAACACTCAACATTTTCCTCAGGTCTAACAACTCTGAACTTTTCAACTGACGCAGCAGAGAGAAGAATATTAAACCTGCCTTTTATAAAACACCAAAAAAAGATCACTTACAACGTGGCTATTGTTGGACTAAACTGGTCGCTCTAGGAAGGCATCTCTTTTTTTTTTCCTCGTAGGTTGAGCTGGGAGCAATGCCCAAGCCGTGACCTATTATAAGCAGTGGGGGAGGGGATAGGGGAGAGGAGAACAGTGATATCCCACTATCCTCTATTAAAGTCGAAAATCTCTAACGCGGACAGTCGCAAGTGGTCCTTGAAGATCGGCGATTGTTAAGGCATCGTCTGCCACTAATTACGATGGAGGAATATAGTGTTATTCCCGTGGCTGTCGTAGAGGCTAAAGTCTCTTCACTTCGACCGGCGTTTTAGGCCGTACAGGTTGAGTATTAATTTTTTTTCGGCTTATTACGAGGTCACGGCGCCAGCGACCTGTGACGCAGGTCACTGGGAGGTCACCGAGAGGTCACACGGTGAGGGGGAAGACCCAGGTCATGACCCTGTGACGTCACAAGGTGAAAGGAAGACCAGGTCAAGTGTGGAGAGGTGAAGTGATGTCAGGAATGGGAAGGGGAATGGGAAGGGAGATGGGGAAGAGGGAAGAGAAAAGGGGAGAGGTGTTCGAAGGAAGGGTCATGGGGGAGAGAGGAAGGAGAATGAAGAATAATGGGGAGCGAACAGAAAAGGGTGAGGAGGAAGGTTGCGAGAGAATGGAGGAAATAGGTGAAATAGGGCGAAAAAAAAGGTAATGGGGGAAAGTGAGGAGTAATGGGAGAGAGATGGGTGAGGAAACGAACCAGGGAAGATATGGGAAAGGAGAAGGGGAGAGTGATGTAATAGGAATCGGGAATAGGAGGGAAGAATGGATGGGATGGGAGGGTGTACATCCAAGGAGAGTCATCCATCTCAAGGTGTACATACATTAAGATACATGCAGTTAGCCTCAGGTCTGGATGTTAAATCACCTTGAGTGCCGTCGCCACTATGGGATCACATGGACGTAAATTATCCTGGCTGGCCAACTAATTTCTTCAAGGATACAGCTCTTGGAAAGAAGCATTTGCTGAAAGCACTTGAGTTGATTTAAGACCATTCCTGTGGCTACCTAACCATTTAGTTCACTCGTGTTTGTATATATATGTGCGCGCGTGTTTATTATTGAGTATTGACAAGTGTTCATTACACTTTAGTTATCTATGTATATTATATATAATTACTCAACCGTATCCCACCGAGGGAGGGGTTTCCAAAAAAGAAAAACAAAAGTTTCTCTTTTTAAATTTAGTAATGTATGCAGGAAAAGAGGTTACTAGTCCCTTGCTCCCGGCAGTTTAGTCTCCTCTTACGACACGCATGGCTTAGAGAGGAAGAATTCAGTTCCACTTCCCCTTGGGCCCAATGCCATCAATCTGGTCCTGGAAAAAAAAATCTCCGACCTCAGGACGATGGAAGGTAGGATGAAAGACATCGATACACATGATGCCTTCTACCTACTCACCAGGTGCCTGTCAATCCCAAAACTTACATACTTCCTGAGATGTTCCCCAGCCTTCAACAGCCCGAAACTCGAGGAATACGACTCTCTCCTCAAGACCATGCTAGAGAGTGTATTGAATCTTTCCCTCGAAGATGGACAGTGGTTGCAAGCTTCACTTCCAGTCAGACTTGGGGGGCTGGGAGTACGCAAATCCTCCCAGATTGCCCTACCAGCCTTCTTATCCTCTTCCATAGCATCAAATGAGCTAATAAAACAAATTCTTCCATACAACCTCAGTGATTCAGCAGGAATACAGGACCCTAGCTACACCAGTG
Organism: Cherax destructor; assembly: GCA_009830355.1. Classification (NCBI taxonomy): domain Eukaryota; kingdom Metazoa; phylum Arthropoda; class Malacostraca; order Decapoda; family Parastacidae; genus Cherax; species Cherax destructor. The sequence goes on along the minus strand of WNWK01004234.1, from coordinate 56,127 downwards.
CCATCACTGAATGGGAGACTCTTGCTGCTCCAACACTAAAACCTAGTGAAGAACAGGCCTACAAACAGTCAAGCTGGGACAGCCCCATTGTTGAAAAGATACTTGCCAATATGCTCAGGGCCGTAACATCAGACAGGAGACTGCCCGTCTCCTAGCCGTGAGTGCACCTCACTCTGGGGACTTCCTCCAAACAGTTCCCATTTCGGCCATGGGAACACGCCTGGACCCTAAGACCCTTCGTATTGCAGTGGCTCTGCGCCTTGCTGCCCCCATTCACACGGAATATACGTGTATTTGCGGCGATGCGCAAGCCGACCAATATGGTCTACATGGTCTTAACTGTTCTAAAACCAAGGGTTGGCATGCAAGACACAATGAGGTCAACGACATCATAAAGAGAACCCTCGCTACAGCTGGATGCCCAGCCGAGAGAGAGCCTCGATCACTAGCAGCCAACAACGCCCACAACCCAGCAAACCGCCCCGACAGGATCACCATCTATCCCTGGAAGAATGGCAAGCTCTTAGCATGGGATTATACCTGCGTGTCGACACTGGCTGACACCTACATCCATCACAGTGTTGGGCGACAGGGAGGAGCTGCTGACCACAGAGAGGAGTACAAGATCGGCAAGTACAGGGACATAAGCCAACAGTATAAATTTGTCCCAGTGGGATCGGAGACCTTGGGAGCGTGGGGAAAAAATGCAACACGTTTCCTTAAAGAGCTGGGTTCCAGACTCATCGACACCACCAGGGACCCAAGGGCAGCCACGTTCATGTTCCAGCGTCTCAGCGTGGCCATCCAGAGGGAAACGCATGCTGCATACTCGGCTCGCGCCCGGCTTCGGAGGAGCTGGAGGAGATTCATAATCTTTGACATATTGTACCATTGTATTCATGTTCATGTTTGTGTGTTTTATAAATGTATTCTGTCTATTAATAAAGCATTTATATGTAAAAAATATATATATATATATATATATATATATATATATATATATATATATATATATATATATATATATATATATATATATCCATATGCATGCATATGTAGTGTGACCTAAGTGTAAGTAGAAGTAGCAAGGTATACAAATTTATCCCGTGTGTTTATGAGACAGAAAAAAGACACCAACACAATTGCAGGTTTTCGTTTGACACTCACTTGGCAGGACAGTAGTACCTCCCGGGGTGGTGGCTGTCTACCAGCCTACTACATATATGTATATACATGCATATGTGTGATAAGTGGTTTAGAAAACTGGAAAGTTGAAGAATGAGACACTTGTACAACATATGGGAAGCTTACTGAGGAAAGGTTTCGCCACACAGTGGCTTCTTCAGTCCAATACACAGAAGAACGGTGTAAGGAGAGGAGGAGTTTGAGGTAATCTTTCCTCAAGATTGATGGAATGAACACATCGATTCCAGGCTGAGGGACTGATTACCTCAAGCTCCTCATCTCCTTATACCATTCTTCTTTGTAGTGGACTGATTAAGCCACTGTGTGGCGAAACGTTTCCTCAATAAAGATTCCCATATGTTGCATAAATGTGAAGATTAAAACACATGTACAACAGTTGGGTATCTTTACTGTTGAAACGTTTCGCCTACACAGTAGAATTCTTCTGTCAAATACAGAGGCAACAGGTGAAGTAGTGAAATAAAGATGTAGTCAGTCCATCAACCTTGTAGAAAAAGTATTTGAGGGGTCAGTCCCTCAGCCTGGAGAAGAGTTCAGCTCCATGGAGCTGAACTCTTCTCATTTTCAACAATCATAAGTGTCTCATTTTTCTACACACATACACACTCGTATAAAAAGTGTATACAAAGTATCGAATCAGGTGGAGTAGTGAGAAACTTTGTAGTGACAAATATATCTGAAGTTTGTACATGAATGGTATACAATATTGACAAGTTGAAGAATTAGACATGTGTAACATCTGGGTATCTTTAATTTGTAGACGTTTCGCCATCCAGTGGCTTTATCAATACAAATTCAAGGACATAATGTCTTCCCACTGGATGGCTAAACGTCTACGAATTAAAGATACCCAGATGTTACACATGTCTAATTCTTCATATCTGAAGTTTACCTGAAGTCGCTTCCGGAGGCCACCGCCCTGGTCCTAGACCAGGCCTCCTGGTAGAATTCTTACATTCAACAAATTATATTACCCACCGTTTCAATTTCCCCCAGTGACCTGGTCCACAAACATTCCCGAGTGTGTACTCTGTTTATCTCTTATTATTGGTGTTCTCTGGCAGTGAAGGTAGGCACAGGTTGGGAAGGTAGGCACAGGTTGGGTAGGTAGGCACAGGTTGGGAAGGTAGGCACAGGTTGGGAAGGTAGGCACAGGTTGGGAAGGTAGGCACAGGTTGGGTAGGTAGGCGCAGGTTGGGAAGGTAGGCACAGGTTGGGAAGGTAGGCACAGGTTGGGGAGGTAGGCACAGGTTGGGAAGGTAGGCACAGGTTGGGAAGGTAGGCACAGGTTGGGGAGGTAGGCACAGGTTGGGGAGGTAGGCACAGGTTGTGGAGGTAGGCACAGGTTGGGGAGGTAGGCACAGGTTGGGAAGGTAGGCACAGGTTGGGAAGGTAGGCACAGGTTGGGAAGGTAGGCACAGGTTGGGGAGGTAGGCACAGGTTGGGAAGGTAGGCACAGGTTGGGAACAATGAAAGTGACAGCTAGTCAATAGTTAGAGCAGAGAGAAGTGACACAGGAGTTATTGAGCTTCCATATCAATTACGCCACACCGGAAGTCTCAAGGAGTCACCCCAAGTTGTTGTTGTTTGACACAACTCGACGGTCTGACACACGGACGGTGCCTTGATGCTTACCGAAGATTCGCTCTCTCTCTATCTCTATCTCTCTCTCTCTCTCTCTCTCTCTCTCTCTCTCTCTCTCTCTCTCTCTCCTCAAAGCCTCTCACAGCTGCTACCTTCGTGGTGATTTTAATCAAAACTTCTGCATAAAACTGTAAAAAAAATCACTAAGCACAACCCTAATATTCGTAATATCCATTACCTGGATATTACAACCACAAAAAAAATCCGGGTAAGTAAACAAGAACTCCGCTACGTAACCCGTATTATCAGGCTATGTAAACCCAGATTGAGCTACCGATAGGAGGAAACCTGACTAGTAACGGCTAAAACCTCACGATATCGTTCACTTCCACGTAAATGACGGGAAAAACGTCGCAGAACGACGGTAATTATTAAAACTGATTGAAAAAAGAAAATGGGGGATCCAAAAGAAAATTTAATGGGGACATTTTAAAGGGGAAGGTGAGACGTGTTTAGGAAGATGGTGATAGTGACACTGTATAACCGGGATATCATCTTCCTCACCTTCTTGTCACTCACTTTCTTCGTTTTCTTCAGTCGCCTTTTTCTTTATATCGTCCTCTTTATTCATTCTCAATGTTCTTTCCTTTATTATTTAAATGTTCTTCATTTTCTGATCACTGTTACAAGTGATTCATAGTTGTTCATCTTTTGTTCTCACCTGAGTTATTCAGGTAGTGTTATAAAGTTATACTCAGGCGAAGTGTACAGTAATAACTCTTTTGTGTACTGTGTCACAGAGTAAACTGTCTTCTGTGTACTGTGTCACAGAGTAAACTGTCTTCTGTGTACTGTGTCACAGAGTAAACTGTCTTCTGTGTACTGTGTCACAGAGTAAACTGTCTTCTGTGTACTGTGTCACAGAGTAAACTGTCTTCTTTGTACTGTGTCACAGAGTAAACTGTCTTCTGTGTACTGTGTCACAGAGTAAACTGTCTTCTGTGTACTGTGTCACAGAGTAAACTGTCTTCTTTGTACTGTGTCACAGAGTAAACTGTCTTCTGTGTACTGTGTCACAGAGTAAACTGTCTTCTGTGTACTGTGTCACAGAGTAAACTGTCTTCTGTCTGTCGATAACTGTCTTCGGTACTGTGTCACAGAGTAAACTGTCTTCTGTGTACTGTGTCACAGAGTAAACTGTCTTCTGTGTACTGTGTCACAGAGTAAACTGTCTTCTGTGTACTGTGCCAGTGTTGTGTTGTACTTGTTTACACACCAGTGTTGCCTTGTCCACACACACACAACATAAGAACATAAAAAAGGAGGAACACTGCAGCAGGCCTGTTGGCCCATACTAGGCAGGTCCTTCACATTCCATCCCACTAACAGAATATTTGTTCAGCCTAATTTTCAATGCTACCCAAGAAATAAGCTTTGATAATTTTATTTACTCATGTGCGAGTCCCACTCAAATCCAACCCCTCTCACTCAAGAATTTATCCAACCTAAATTTAAAACTACCCAAGGTCCTTGCTTCAATAACCCTACTTGGCAGACTGTTCCACTCATCAACTACCCTATTTCCAAACCAATACTTTCCTATATCCTTTCTAAATCTAAACTTATCTAACTTGAATCCATTATTGCGGGTTCTCCCTTGGAAAGATACCCTCAAGACCTTATTTATATCCCCTTTGTTAATACCCATTTTCCACTTGTATACCTCGATCATGTCTCCCCTCATTCTACGTCTTACAAGTGAATGTAATTTAAGGGTCTAAAATATAATTTAAGGGTCTTGAATGTGTTGTCTTGTCCACACACACACACACACACACACACAGAGTGTTGTCTTGTCCACACACACACACACACACACACACACCAGAGTGTTGTCTTGTCCACACACACACACATACACACACACCAGAGTGTTGTCTTGTCCACACACACACACCCACACACACACACACCAAAGTGTTGTCTTGTCCACCCACACCCACACACACACACCAGTGTTGTTTATTTCTTGATCTTGCTAATGTTTATCGTCAATGTTTCACCTCAGAGTTCGCAGAACTCTGAGTAACGATTGAGTTTACTAAGTCATCTAGTTTCAAGACTTTGCTTTGTAAAGAGTTCACTTTCATTCCTACCATTCTGTAGACCCGCAAGGCCCATTAGCCTTCCATTAGCCTTGGAGTTTTTAAGAGGCGCGTAAGTTTCCCTGTCTCCTAATGGAAATATAAACACATAAGCAGTATAATGTGATCCTTTATTGACAACGTTTCGCCCACACAGTGGGCTTTATCAAATCACAAACAGATCTACCTGGGTGAAAGGATGGAGTCAGGTGGGGAATGCTGGGTCAGGTAGGGAATGCTGGGTCAGGTAGGGAATGCTGGGTCAGGTAGGGAATGCTGGGTCAGGTAGGGAATGCTGGGTCAGGTGGAGAATGCTGGGTCAGGTGGAGAATGCTGGGTCAGGTGGAGAATGCTGGGTCAGGTGGAGAATGCTGGGTCAGGTGGAGAATGCTGGGTCAGGTGGAGAATGCTGGGTCAGGTGGAGAATGCTGCATGTGACAATCTTCCAAGAACGGTGACAGAATCTAGAACCTTGGGTAGCTTTAAAAAGAGATTGAGCAAGTATATGAGTAGACCTTCTGCAGTGTTCCTCCATTATTATGTTCTTATGTGGAATAGTGATGAAGAAGTTTCTTGGTAAGGGTTCAGTTATGTTATAGAAGCCGTTGTTTTGGTTGAAGTTGTTGGATATACAAATAAGTGATGACTCCAGGATTCTTCGGTATTGAGTGTTGTCTTCTCTGGCGAAAAATCTTGCGTTTCTGTAGTTGATTAAATGGTTGTGTGAATTTCGGTGTTGAACACAGGCATTCCTTGGATCGTCAGATCTGCCTGCGTACTGGTGTTTTGAAATACGTGCTACAGTCATTACAAGGGATTGTGTATACCCCTGCAGAGAATGGATGCTTGTCCTGTCTATTACTGGTAATGTCCTTGATGGTGGTGGATGTGGAGGTAGATACTTGGAATGAGGTATTGAAAAAAATGTTGGAAACGTGCTTGGTAATGGAGTTGGTGGGGAGGACTATGTATCTCCTCTCGGCAGTCTCTTCTCTGGGTGTGTTAAAGATGTTTCCATTGTGTCCGTATTTTATACCATTTATTTCCACTGTCTCCTAATATCATGTTTATTTTTGCCCTATAATTTACCTTGTCCATAATTACTATCGCATTTGCTTTGTTTCGTAAGGTGAAGTCTACGATCTTTATTTCTGTCTCAGAGATGTGTAAGGATGGAGGTGCACATCTGTGAGTGCTGGATGCTGGGGCAAGGAGAGCAAGTGTCCCAATACCCAGGCAAGTGTGGTAATGAGGGTAGCCCAGCTAAGAGAGGGTATAATGCGAGGCATTGCATAATAATGATGAAAATTGGAAGTGCTGGTGATTGATGATTGTGAAGAATTATGATCATTGATGATTATAATAGTGATTGATGATCATGATGAGTAATCACGGTGTTTGATGATCGCAAGTGATGACTGACGATGGTGACTACTGCACTTAGTACACTTGCGTCTAGCAGAAGGTAAACAAAGTGATCTTCCTGCCACTTAGAATTAAAAATAATAATAAACAAATACAGCAGCCACAAGAACGAGATTGGCCCAGCCTCTGCTCTGTGACTTGTGTCCCTCTTGACATAGCATCTGGTGACGTCACGTTTAAAGGGGTCACGGAATAAACTACACAATGACGTAAGTCCCTAGCAACACCCCCACCCCTGCCCCTATCCCTCCCCCAAGTCTACCCCCTCCCCCTTCTCTTAAATCTCCCTTACCTCTCCTGTCTCCCCCTGACCTCTAAATTTTACATCTCTTCTCCCTGTTACCCGCTCTCTTCCAACCTTCCCTCCCCCTCTATCTTCTCTCTTTCTCTCTCTCTCTCTCTCTCTCTCTCTCTCTCTTCTCTCTCTCTCTCTCTCTCTCTCTCTCTCTCTCTCTCTCTCTCACACACACACAGAGTTAATGTGGGTAATTAAAAGTGAGCTAGCTTTCAACCCCACCTGGGAAAGAGAGAAAGAGAGAGAGAGAGAGAGAGAGAGAGAGAGAGAGAGAAAGAGAAAGAGAGAGAGGATAATTAAGGAGCATGACTACCTTCGCTTACAAAAACTCCGCCGACAATCCTCATCATTATCCTGGTTTTTGTTGTGCGATTCGGATTTATGGGATTTCTTGGGTAAGGTGTGTGAACGCCAGTCATGAGCGCAGAGAAAAACACATAGGCACTTAGTGTGTTTTAATAAGCTTGTGTGTGGGAATGCGGTGTGTGTGTACTCATCTAGTTGTGGTTGCAGGGGTCGAGTCACAGCTCCTGGCCCCGCCTCTTCACTGGCCGTTACTAGGTGTGGGTGTGTGTGCGCGCGCGCACTCATCTGCCACTAGAGGGGGCTGAGGTTTGAGTCTCAGCTCCTGGCCCCGCCTCTGAATTCGGCCAATTCTCACACCCCGAGTAAACGTTCAGATTTCAACGTTTTTTTTTCCATAAGGTACCTCGTTGCCAGACGTAATTATACGTTCTTAATATACGTTTTTTTAAGGTTTAAGCAATGCAAGTCAACCCAAACCTAAGATACAGAAAAAAATATGAATAATATCAATCGTTAAGAAACCGACGCTGTTTGTTTACAGTATTTCCGGACTCGTAGACCCTAGCATACCTAATGTTGAAGCTGCGTATGGATTCTGCTTCCAACACTTTCTCATCCAGATGGTTCCAACTTCCTAATCACCCTCAAAGCTGAAGAAGCACTTCCTGACATCCCTGGGACTTTACTGCATCTTTACCTGACATCTGTGTCTTATTCTTGTTCCGCCCATCGAGTCGTGTATCGTACACGTCCTGATCAAGTCTTCCCTGCTCCACCTCGAGAAGTTTCAACCAGACAGAACCAGCTTTGAACATGTTGTAACACCTGCTGATGACGGTGTGAACATGTTACAACACCTGCTAATCCACCCTTCTCCCCTGGTGATCCATTCCTCTCCCCTGGTGATCCCCCCTCCCCCCTGGTGATCCACCCCTCTCCCCTGGTGATCCACCCTCTCCCCTGGTGATCCACCCTTTTTCCCTGGTGATCCACCCTTTTTCCCTGGTGATTCACCCCTCTCCCCTGGTGATTCACCCCTCTCCCCTGGTGATTCACCCCTCTCCCCTGGTGATCCACCCTCTCCCTGGTGATCCACCCCTCCCCTGGTGATCCACCCCTCTCCCCTGGTGATCCACCCCTCTCCCCTGGTGATCCACCCCTCTCCCCTGGTGATCCACCCCTCTCCACTGGTGATCCACCCCTCTCCCCTGGTGATCCATCCCTCTCCCCCCCCCGTCGGTCTGATCTACCTCTCACTATCATCAATAAAGCCAATACACTCTCAATAAAGCCTCTTTAAGTTGTCTTTATCCTCACAAAAAGACAATTTCCTTTATTACTCATGTAAAGTGACCGTGGTGTTTATTGAGCACTTTGGCAGCTGTCAATCACTCACACTTAGCAATAAAAACAATTTAAAACACCACACCACACACCCACACACAGACACACGCAGAGACACACACAGACACACGCACAGACACACACACAGATAATATTAACGAACATGAATACAACGCTCAACACACAGCTATACTGTTATAACAACAGCCTGGTTGACCAGATAAACACCAGACAAGCCTGGCCCAGGACCGGGCTGCGGGGGCAGGAAAACTCTGGAAACTCACCAAAGGTATATCAGAGGAACATACCAAGAGTTTCTTAGGTATAAACTATCATCTATTTGTATTTTCTTTTTCGTTTTACAAGACATAGTAAATATGGAACACCTTGGTATCTTTATTTTGAAGTTTCGCCAAGTGGTGGTGGAAACGTCTGGTTAGCGAAACGTCTTGAAATGTATTGAGGTGTTGCATGTGTGTAATTCCTCATCTTGTCGGTAGTGTATACCGTTATTGTAACTTCTACCTGTCTTGCACCACCTACCTGTCTGGCACCACCTACCTACCTGTCTGGCACCACCTACCTGTCTGGCACCACCTACCTACCTGTCTGGCACCACCTACCTACCTGTCTGGCACCACCTACCTACCTGTCTGGCACCACCTACCTACCTGTCTGGCACCACCTACCTGTCTGGCACCACCTACCTACCTGTCTGGCACCACCTACCTCTGTCTGGCACCACCTACCTGTCTGGCACCACCTCACCACCTACCTGTCTGGCACCACCTACCTACCTGTCTGGTACACCACCTACCTGTCTGGCACCACCTACCTACCTGTCTGGCACCACCTAACCTGTCTGGCTACCCCCCCTGTCGGTACCACCTACCCTGTCTGGCACCACCTACCTACCTGTCTGGCACCACCTACCTGTCTGGCACCACCTACCTACCTGTCTGGCACCACCTACCTGTCTGGCACCACCTACCTACCTGTCTGGCACCACCTACCTACCTGTCTGGCACCACCTACCTGTCTGGCACCACCTACCTACCTGTCTGGCACCACCTACCTACCTGTCTGGCACCACCTACCTGTCTGGCACCACCTACCTACCTGTCTGGCACCACCAACCTGTCTGGTACCACCTACCTACCTGTCTGGCACCACCTACCTGTCTGTTACCACCTACCTACCTGTCTGGCACCACCAACCTGTCTGGTACCACCTACCTACCTGTCTGGCACCACCTACCTACCTGTCTGGCACCACCTACCTGTCTGGCAGCACATATAGTGGTAATTACCCCTGATGAGTCAAACAATGATAGTCATCACTCACTGATGGATTGCTCTTCCATCGTCACAACTATCATCAATTCCTCTCAAGCGTGTGGCCAGACACTGCTATACTCTCTGATGCCTGATGGTCGAAGCTCCTAGCCTCACACTGATCAAACCTAGACCTTAAGAGCGGACGAAGACACTCATTAAGACCTCGTGTACGCATGACAGCATATGCTGACATGAACACCCGTGATGTGTTACACAGGTGTGATGTTTTACACAGGTGTGGCTACAATGTGATGTGTTACACAGGTGTGATGTGTTACACAGGTGTGGCTACAACGTGATGTTACACAGGTGTGGCTGCAATGTGATGTTTTACACAGGTGTGGCTACAATGTGATGTGTTACACAGGTGTGGCTACAACGTGATGTTACACAGGTGTGGCTGCAATGTGATGTTTTACACAGGTGTGGCTGCAATGTGATGTGTTACACAGGTGTGGCTGCAATGGGATATGTTACACAGGTGTGGCTGCAATGTGATGTGTTACACAGGTGTGGCTGCAATGGGATGTGTTACACAGGTGTGGCTGCAATGTGATGTTACACAGGTGTGGCTGCAATGTGATGTGTTACACAGGTGTGGCTGCAATGGGATGTGTTACACAGGTGTGGCTGCAATGTGATGTGTTACACAGGTGTGGCTGCAGTGTGATGTGTTACACAGGTATGGCTGCAATGTGATGTGTTACACAGGTGTGGCTGCAATGTGATGTATTACACAGGTGTGGCTGCAATGTGATGTGTTACACAGGTGTGGCTGCAATGTGGGCCAGGTTAATTACACCTCAACAAGGTTTCAAATAAATCTGTATAATAAATATATATAAATTATATATATATTATTGTGACCACGAACGAGTGGTATTGAATCAATAACAACACTGCAACTAGCCAAGGATTCGAACCCATATAGTTTTGGCCCTGGGTTTCAATCCTCGGCTAGTCGCAGTGTTGTTAATGATAAATTATATATGTATATATATTATTTGTTTTTCTGTATTTTTCTCATCTGAAATATATTAAAACACACACACACCTGCTGACACTGCCAAGAGTACTACCCTACACACCTGCTGACACTGCCATGAATGCTAATTTACATACCAGCTGACCCAAACGGCATCAGCAGGTGCTACTCTAATTATCTAGAAAGATTAGACGCATTGTGCAAGCATCATGACCCCACACACACACACAAAACACACACACGACAAACACACACACACACACACGACAAACACACACACACACGACAAACATCATAACTACAGAAAGGGGTTTCAGTAAGTGCTTCTCGAGAGAGTGTCGAGCAAACCTGACAAACAAGCATCAGAGGTAATGTGTGTGTGTGTGTTATGGTAGCATGGAGATGGTGGGAGGCTTGGCAGGTATGGTAGCCAGCCTTCCCTCTCAACACTCACTCAACCACCATCCACTGACTGAAACAAATATACGAGTGTCTGGTAGAAATTGACAGAGTTGCTTATTGATCCAATAATCTCACCCTCTTCCTTCTCCAGTCTATTTTTTTTTTTATTATTCTAATGATGGGTAGTTGTGTTAGTAGTAGTAGTAAGTGGTGGTAGTAGTAATGTCAGGTATGGTAGTCGTAGTAGTAATATTGATTAATTAGTGGAGAGAGTGATTATTATTATTATAATCATGGGGGAGCGCTAAACCCATAGGATTATACAGCGCATGGGGGAAATGGAATGCATTCAGGTTCAATTCAGGGAACCAGAGCACAGATCCAATTCCCCAGATCAAGAGCCCCTCACCAGCGTCGAGGAACCTTCCTTGAGGGGAGAGAGAGAGTGAGTGATTAAATTCACAGCTCATAACGCAACAAGGTGGTCAGTACATTACTGATGAACATTACAGAACTTGAATTACCATCCAGGCACTCTTGTGACATCCTTATGAAGAAAACACCCAGTACCCAGGCACTCTTGTGACATCCTTATGAAGAAAACACTCAGTACCCAGGCACTCTTGTGACATCCTTATGAAGAAAACACTCAGTACCCAGGCACTCTTGTGACATCCTTATGAAGAAAACACCCAGTACCCAGGCACTCTTGTGACATCCTTATGAAGAAAACACTCAGTACCTAGGCACTCTTGTGACATCCTTACGAAGAAAACACTCAGTACCCAGGCATTCTTGTGACATCCTTATGAAGAAAACACCCAGTACCCAGGCATTCTTGTGACATCCTTATGAAGAAAACACCCAGTACCCAGGCACTCTTGTGACATCCTTATGAAGAAAACACTCAGTACCCAGGCACTCTTGTGACATCCTTATGAAGAAAACACCCAGTACCCAGGCACTCTTGTGACATCCTTATGAAGAAAACACCCAGTACCCAGGCACTCTTGTGACATCATTATGAAGAAAACACCCAGTACCCAGGCACTCTTGTGACATCATTATGAAGAAAACACCCAGTACCCAGGCACTCTTGTGACATCCTTATGAAGAAAACACTCTATAGCTCTTCTTTCCAGTGTGGATGTAGGGATCACTGAGCCATAACAACGATCCTCTTAATTCCTCAACATTTGTAACATTTAAAACATGTTCTTTATGAAATGTTGACATTATTAATATACGAGATATTACTATCTGCATTTACACACAAATAACCCGCACATAGGACCTTAATTTTGAAGGGGTGGACCGGTAAGCCAGCGGAAGGCCTCGGTCAGATGACCAAAAGCTCCAGCTGCGGGTCATCATATGACTAAGACCAGCGCCAGGAAACACTTATCTTGTTTCCTGACGAACCTAATACCTACCTACCTACCACAGGAGAGAGAGAAAAGTTGTTGACAACGTTTCGGTCTATCTTGGCTCACTCACTTTCTTCAGTGTGACTTGAGAATGGTGCACACGTTTTTCCCTCTGTTGTGTGTGTGTTGTGTGTGTGTTGTGTGTGTGTTGTGTGTGTGTTGTGTGTGTGTTGTGTGTGTGTTGTGTGTGTGTTGTGTGTATGTTGTGTGTGTGTTGTGTGTTTGTTGTGTGTGTGTGTGTGTTGTGTGTGTGTGTTTTGTGTGTGTGTTGTGTGTGTGTTGTGTGTTGTTGTGTGTTGTTGTGTGTGTTTGTGTGTGTGTTGTGTGTTGTTGTGTGTGTTTGTGTGTTGTTTGTGTGTGTGTTGTGTGTGTGTTGTGTGTGTGTTGTGTGTGTGTTTGTGTGTGTGTGTGTTATGTGTGTGTTTGTGTTGTGTGTGTGTTGTGTGTGTTTTGTGTGTGTTGTGTGTGTTTTTGTGTGTTGTGTGTGTGTGTGTGTGTTTGTGTGTGTTGTGTGTGTGTTGTGTGTGTGTTGTGTGTGTGTTGTGTGTGTGTTGTGTGTGTGTTGTGTGTGTGTTGTGTGTGTGTTGTGTGTTGTTGTGTGTGTTGTGTGTGTTGTGTGTGTGTTGTGTGTTATTGTGTGTGTGTTGTGTGTGTGTGTGTGTGTGTTTGTGTGTGTGTTGTGTGTGTGTTTTGTGTTGTTGTGTTTTGTGTTGTGTGTGTGTTGTGTGTGTGTTGTGTGTGTGTTGTGTGTGTGTTGTGTGTGTGTTGTGTGTTGTGTGTGTGTGTTGTGTTGTTGTGTGTGTGTTGTGTGTGTGTTGTGTGTGTGTTGTGTGTGTGTTGTGTGTGTGTTGTGTGTGTTGTGTGTATGTTGTGTGTATGTTGTGTGTGTGTTGTGTGTGTGTTGTGTGTGTGTTGTGTGTGTGTTGTGTGTGTGTTGTGTGTGTGTTGTGTGTATGTTGTGTGTGTTGTGTGTATGTTTTGTGTGTTGTGTATGTTGTGTGTGTGTTGTGTGTGTGTGTGTGTGTTGTGTGTGTTTGTGTGTGTTTGTGTGTGTGTTGTGTGTGTGTTGTGTGTGTGTGTGTGTGTGTGTGTGTGTTGTGTGTGTGTTGTGTGTGTGTTGTTCCACTCACAATATTGTGACTTCTTGTTCTTCATCTGCATCTATGTTATATTAATATACGTATACTGATACATAGGTAGACAGCAGCCACCCAGGGAGGAACTACCGTCCTGCCAAGTGAGTGTGAAATGAAAACCTGCCATTGTTTATACAACAGCAGGATTGCGCTGGTGTCTCTTCTTTGTGTTCCATAAACACAGGATGACAGGTACATCTTCCTACTACATACTATATATACCTAGTTCATTCTATGCATGAGACTGCTTGTACAGGTGTGTGTATACAAGCATATCAGAGTTTCCTTCTAATTTCTTAATAGTTCTTGTTGAGTTTCCTTTCCTCTCCATGGAAAAGGGCAGAATCCTTCCTCCGTAAGCTATGCGTGTCCTAAGAGGCGACTAAAATGCCAGGAGCAAGGGGCTAGTAACCCTCTTCTGTATAAATTACTAAACCCCCCAAAAATTCTGAAGGTGTTTTTTTTTTTTTGTATTTTGGTGTAATACAGATAAGAAAGAACAGCTAAAATTATGAATAAAAAGAAACTGGATGTCGTAGCACCAAGTGAAACAAGGCTAAGGAGGGTGGGGGAAATTTTAGTAAAGAATAATTTATATTTAAGCAGATGTACACAAGAAAACCAAAACTAAAGCAGGAGTAGAAGAAATAATTATTAATCAACTATGAAAGTACAAGGGGAGTATAAGGTGTTAAGATTCGAGAAGTGTGTGTATTAAAATAAGGGTGGCATGTGAGAAGTGGGTTATAGTAAGTGTTTACGCACTTAGGGAAGAGAGGCGTGTAGTGCGTGTCTTCGGGAGGTGTTAAGCGAATGCTTAGAGATAATTTCGAACCAAGTGAGAGAATAATTGTTATGGGGGACCTAAATGCCAAAGTGGGAGAAACTGTTGTGGATGGCGCAGTGGCTGAGTTTGTAGTGACAGAGGTAAATGATAACAAGGGACCTCTTACTGACTAGGAATACAAAGAGGCTTACTAATAGGCTGATCCACGTTTCTTCTAGACGCTGATCTACGTCTCAACCTCGTCGACGTTTCTTCAAGGTACTGATCTACGTCTCAACTTCGTCGACGTTTCTTCAAGGTACTGATCTACGTCTCAACTTCGTCGACGTTTCTTCAAGGTACTGATCTACGTCTCAACTTCGTCAACGTTTCTTCAAGGTACTGATCTACGTCTCAACCTCGTCGACGTTTCTTCAAGACGCTGATCTACGTCTCAGCTTAGCCTATGACAACGTCACTTGACGCCGAGGCAGGAAGTTCAATATTTTCATCATTTACTCGACTCATGAAATTTATGAATACAAGGAACGTCTCTTGGTATGATTACCATCACTAATTATCCACAAATGGTGAGAACACAGCATAATAACAAAAATAAATTGTTACTTTTTTTAAAAAAGTTAAATGCTAATTGGGAAATTCAGGAAATATTAAATTATGTAGATGAGAGTGTAAAAATTATGTAAATGAGAATGTAAAAATTATGTAAATGAGAATGTAAAAATTATGTAAATAAGAGTTTAGTAATACAAGTAATAGATTAATATAAATAATAATGAACGATAATGATTATACAGGATTTATAATTTTGGATATTAGAAGGTGGTTTATGTAAGGTGGATTTATATAAAATAGGTTTATATAGCAGTAACACACACACAAAGGCGAAGTGTGCTAGAGCATGAAAAGATATAGAACTCAGGAAAATAAGGAATTGTGACGAAGAACCAGAAACGAATATACATGGGGAAAGAAGAGAGGCTCAAAGACAATTTGAGAAAGACACAGCATCAAAAACCAAATCTGACCCAAAGTTGCTACTCATCCACACAAGGAGGAAGACAACAGTAAAGTACCAAGGAGAGCACACAAGGAATGACCAAGAACTCTTTGAGGAGCTCAGATAGAAATTTTGGGAGGTAATCTCGAGACAGGAAGGCTACCAGCGAGCGCTGGACACATTACATACAACTAGATACCTCAGAGGCAGTGGAACCAGGCAATATTTCTCTGTGGGTCCTGAGAGAGGAAGCAGAGGTACTGTTTGTGCCATTAGCAACAATCTCTTAACAAGTTAATCCTTCTTTCTTCAAAAGTCGTCAAGTGCAGACATAGAGCTAGACAGCATGAAGTTACTAGTGCAGCTGCTGAAGAATATATGAAGCAGCTTCAACACTGAGTTATGCAGATGTCCTGAAAGTCAAAATAACTCTGCAAACAACACGAATCTTGCAGTTAATTAACAATGCAAAGAAACTCGCTGGATAATCTTTTCATAAACCACAAATTGTGTCTTCACATAAAGACTGACGATGGCACAAGGCGATTCATCTCGACCCTTGACCAGGCCTGCTGCATCAAGCGGGTCACAAATACCCCCCAGGGGTTCACACATTTCCCCAGTGGTTTACTAATATTGCCCAAGGGGTTCACAAATATTCCTCGGAAGGGTTCACAAAGAAGTGTAATGATTCGACTTATTTCTCATGAAAATTTCAAAACGAAAAGTTTCGGATACATGAAATAATCTGGACAAAAAGACAAAACAAAAACACAAATATTAACAAAAACAAAAACTAACACAACCACAGAGAACAAGCACAAAGATTAATACAAAACAAACAGAGCTACAAAGAACACACACACAACACAAAAAACACACAACACACACACACAACATACAAACACAACACACAAACACAACACACAAACACAGGGGGAGGGGTTAATTAGTTATTCCTTCTCAATGATGAATGACGGGGCAATTACAACATCGAGAGGCGCTAAACCCGTAAGGACCATACCGTCCCCGGGGAGGGGGAACCATCAGATTTGATTCCAAGGTGAGTGTAGCTCCACCTGTCCGGATCAAGAGCCCCTCACCTCTCCAAAGGGCAGAAAAGAGAAAGGATTTATGGAGCACTATTCCACCCTTCACTTCCTGATATACACAAAATATATTTGGCATCGTTATACGGGAAATATATCACCAAAAACACCAACGTTACCCTACAATTCAATTAATCTATCATACAATATGGCTCTGCTAAAATTGAGGTGATTTAAAAAAAAATGACATTACGGAACAAAATAGTTAATCTATTACATAAACATGACACATCATTATAAATACACCATCAATTTATAAACAATAATATATATATATATATATATATATATATATATATATATATATATATTGCTATTTTGGCTTAAATAGCAACGCTCTTCTTGCCGAAAAAGGCAAGCGAAAATTCCTGTATGCAATAATTTCGCAAAAATCATTCTGAACCTAACGAAAAAAATATATTTCATCGTTTGTTTATTATTAAATTATTGTAAACTTATCTAAAATATATTTAGTTGGATTTAGGCTAAGTTTAGATGAGTTTTCTAAGGCTCTTTTGGTACAAAATTATAATTTTTTACATTAACATAAATGAAAAAATATATATATTTTAAATGAGTTCTTCCTAATTGGCCAGTTTTACCTATTCGGTACGATACATATATATATATATATATATATATATATATATATATATATATATATATATATATATATAAAACGATCTGCGAATCAATACGAACCTTGTGACAAGGTAGCAGTGCTTGCGACCGTACCAACTGACCAATACCTTGGCGTCCAGCTCACGCCAGACGTTGATCCAGCGTGAGCTGGACGCCAAGGTATTGGTCCAGTGGATGGTGAAGCACGCATACCTGTCACGTTCGTAGTCGATTCCTCGGCCAAGATCAGTGTTTGTAATATTTCGCCTGCTCTTGAATTCTCGATGCATACATATATAATATATATATATATATATATATATATATATATATATATATATATATATATATATATATATATATATATATATATATATATATATATATATATATATATATATATATATATATATATAAAGCCAAGACCTGTGACGACCCCTGCAACCACATATGAGTATATAAGTAAACACACACACACACATACACACACAGTGGCCACTTTATTAGGTACACCCTTTTAGTACTGGGTGGGGCCCTCCTTTTATCTGTCTCAGAACAGCTGTAATTCTTGGTGACACTGATTCAACAAGGTGCTGGAAACATTCCTTAGAGATTCTGGTCCATTTGTCACGATAGTATCACACAGATGACGCAGACTTGTCGGCTACACCTTCATGTTGCACATCTCAAAGATTGACGCCAAATTCTGACCCTGCCATCTACATGTCGCAGCAGAAATAGGGGTTGGTAAGAGCAGGTGACTTTTTCTAATCTTTAACTGTTCAGTTTTGGTGAACCAGTCCCCTTGGTTGCCTCTGTTTCCTAGTCTTGACTGACAAGGGGCAGCCCTTCCACTTCAGGATTTTACGTGTTGTGCATTCAGAGATGCTCTTCCGCATACTACTGTTGTAATGCATGGTTGAGTTACTGTCGCCTTCTTGTCACCTTGAAAGTCTTGACATTCTCCTCTGACTTCTCATTAACAAGGCGTTTTCGCCCACAGAACTGTCGCTTACTGGATGTGTTGTGTTTTTCACACCATTATAATTAAACTTTTATAGATTAGTGTGTGTAGAAATCCCAGATCAGCTGTTTGAGATACTCAAACCAGCCCGTCTGTCTGGCACCAACAATCATTCCACGGTCAGAGTCACTTAGATCTCATTTGTTCCCCATTCTGATGTTTGGACAGAACGACAACTGAACCTCTTGACCATTTCTGCATGTTTTTAAGAATTGAGGTGATGCTACGTGATTGGCTAATTAGATATATGTATTAACTTAGTGCACAGGTGTACCTAATACAGTGGTCACTGAGTGTATATTCTGAGTGTGTATTAAGAGATGCATCTCTGGAGGAGTATACACTGAGAGGAACAGTGTATATACACCGAAGGGTGTTTATCAAATATACACTCAATTTAATTCCTATGACCCTCGTGTACTCGACAGAAATGAAACCCGCTAAACCATCATGTTACACTTGACAATCAGAAATGTTATTTGGTATTTATATAAAACATCAAATATACATTTTTGAAGATGTTTAATATAATGACACTGCGATGATGATAATGAGTAATGATAATAATTATAACAGTTTTGTCCACAAAATCAGATAGGATTTTTTTTAGGATTTGACGTGCTGTTGGAGTGTGAGCACGGTATTAGTTATGAAGGGGTTAAGGGAAGCCAGTTAACCGGATCTGAGGCCTAGAGGGTTAAGCACAGTGTCTGTACTCTGAAGGCTGAGGAGGGGATGTTGTGGTTCTGGAGGTGTGGAACCTGTACTCTGAAGGATGGGTGAGGATGTAGCTTAAAAGGACTCAAGTTAACCTCAACTAACCCAACCAACACACAACCCCATCACCTCCCAGCACCACTAGCACTCATAACACGCCTCAAACCCATGCACCTCATATATCCCCATTGACATCAGCTGCCTTAAAAAGCTGTGATAAATAAATTGCTTTCAGTATATTCAGTCATTACCCCACCATAACAGGCAAGGAGCGCCCTGCCTATTAATTACCGAGACCCCCATCCTCCCTATTTATCATTCACAAATACATGCGCATACATCAATGCGCGCTGTAGGAAACAGGGATACTCAAGTGGGATACATATACTGTTTGTTTCAATGATTAATATTTTTTACTTTTTTTTTTTTAATTTTAGTTTCTTGTACTGAGAGAAACGATGAATGAGACACTTGTGCAACATTCTGGAACCTTTATTAAGGAAACGTTTCGCCAGCCAGAGGCTTCAGTTCAGTACAGGGAAGAACGGTGGAGATGAGGAAGGTTTACCAGCCATCACTTCTGGAGGTCACCATCCCCGCGGCCATGTCCCAGACCAGGTCTCCTGTTTGCTGCTCTGATCGATTAGACTGTGTGTCCAACAGTTCCCATTTCGGCCATGGGAACACGCCTCGACCCTAAGACCCTTCGTATTGCAGTGGTTCTGCGCCTTTCTGCCCTTATTCACACGGAATATACGAGTATTTGCAGCGATGCGCAAGCCGACCAATATGGTCTACATGGTCTTAACTGTTCTAAAACCAAGGGCTGGCATGCAAGACACAATGAAGTCAACGACATCATAAAGAGAACCCTTGCTACAGCTGGATGCCCAGCCGAGAGAGAGCCTCGATCACTAGCAGCCAACAACGCCCACAACCCAGCAAACCGCCCCGACGGGATCACCATCTATCCTTGGAAGAATGGCAAGCTCTTAGCATGGGATTATACCTGTGTGTCGACACTGGCTGACACCTACATCCATCACAGTGTCGGGCGACAGGGAGGAGCTGCTGACCACAGAGAGGAGTACAAGATCGGCAAGTACAGGGACATAAGCCAACAGTATCAATTTGTCCCAGTGGGATCAGAGACCTTGGGAGCGTTGGGAAAAAATGCAACACGTTTCCTTAAAGAACTGGGTTCCAGACTCATCGACACCACCAGGGACCCAAGGGCAGCCACGTTCATGTTCCAGCGTCTCAGCGTGGCCATCCAGAGGGGAAACGCATGCTCCATACTTGGCTCGCGTCCGGCTTCGGAGGAGCTGGAGGAGATTCATAATCTTTGACATATTGTACCATTGTATTCATGTTCATGTTTTCTATCAATGTATTCTGTCTATTAATAAAGCATTCATATATTATATATAGGGGGTGGTAGGAGAAGAAAATATTCAAACAGCTCCGGGGAGAACCTCGAGTTTTCCCTGAGGTACGTTTATCGTCTTCTCTGAGGATGAGGGTCCCCAATAAAGTTCTAGAGGTGGTACCTCCCTATATATATATATATATATATATATATATATATATATATATATATATATATATATATATATATATATATATATATATATATATATATATATATATATATATATATATATATATATATATCTTCCTCACCTAACTCCCTATGTCTTTCTTACCTCTCTTCCTATCTCGTTCTCACCTGCCTTGGTCTCTCGTTAAAGCTCACCTCCCTTCCTATTTCTCACCTCCCTATCTTACTTTTTCCTTCCCATCCCTCTTCCTCCCTTCTCAACCCTCTAATTTATACTTCGTCCCTTCAACTCTTCTACCATCCCTTCTCTAAAGGCAAATTAGTTGTTGTGTTACAGACTCTGAACATATTGAACGTTCATGTAGTGTATATTGAACAGGGTCACCTGCTTAAAACTTGTGCGTTTCTGCGTGAATATTTTAAACCGCAGAGAGGGTCGCTAAACCAGAGGGACCTGGTTTATTGAGGGTCAGAGGTAGGTAGGTGTGTGTACTCGCCTAGTTGTGGTTGCAGGGGTCGATTCACACCTCCTGGCCCCGCCTCTTCACTGGCCGCTAATAGGTCACTGTTCCTGCTCCATGAGCTTTATCATACCTCTTCTTAAAGCTATGTATGGATCCTGCCTCCAATACATCACTTCTCAGACTATTCCACTTCCTGACAACTCTGACTGAAGAAATACTTCCTAACATCCCTGTGGTTCAACTTCCAACTGTGACCCCTTTTGTTGTATCCCATCTCTGGAACATCCTGTCTCTGTCCACCTTGTCGATTCCTCTCAGTGTGTGTGTGTGTGTGTGTACTCACCTAATTGTACTCACCTAATTGTGGTTGCAGAGGTCGAGACTCAGCTCCTGCCCCCTCCTCTTCACTGATTGCTACTGGGTCCCTTCTCTCCCTGCTCCATGAGCTTTATCATACCTTGTCTTAAAGACATGTATGGTTCCTGCCTCCACTACATCACTTGCTAAACTATTCCACTTCCTGACTACTCTATGGCTGAAGAAATACTTCCTAACATCCCTTTGACTCATCTGAGTCTTCAACTTCTAATTGTGACCCCTTGTTTCTGTGTCCCCTCTCTGGAACATCCTGTCTTTGTCCACCTTGTCTATTCCCCGCAGTATTTTGTAAGTCGTTATCATGTCTCCCTAACCCTCCTGTCCTCCAGTGTTGTCAGGCCGATTTCTCTTAACTCTTCTTCGTAGGACATACCCCTTAGCTCTGGAACTAACCTTGTCGCAAACCTTTGCACTTTCTCTAATTTCTTGACGTGCTTGACCAGGTATGGGTTCCGAACTGGTGCTGCATACTCTAGTATGGGTCTGACGTACACGGTATACAGTGTCTTAAACGATTCCTTACTAAGGTATCGGAACGCTATTCTCAGGTTTGCCAGTCGCCCGTATGCTGCAGCAGTTGTCTGGTTGATGTGTGCTTCCGGAGACGTGCTTGGTGTTATACTCACCCCAAGATCTTTCTCCTTGAGCGAGGTTTGCAGTATTTGGCCACCTAGCCTATACTCTGTCTGCGGTCTTCTTTGCCCTTCCCCGATCTTCATGACTTTGCATTTGGCGGGGTTAAATTCGAGAAGCCAGTTGCTGGACCAGGTGTCCAACATGCCCTGGTCTCTTTGGAGTTCTACCTGATCCTCATCTGATTTAATTATCATTATCTTCACATCGTCTACGAACAGAGACACTTCTGAGTCTATCCCGTCGGTCATGTCATTCACATATACCAAGAATAGCACTGGTCCTAGGACTGACCCCTGTGGGACCCCGCTCGTCACAGGCGCCAACTGTGATACCTCATCACGTACCATGACTCGTTGTTGCCTCCCTGTCAGGTGCTCTCTGATCCATTGCAGTGCGAATCCAGTGAATCGACCCTTGCAACCACAAAGAGGTGATTACAGATGCACACACACACAAAGGTTAAATTTTAGTAATATTCCAAAATAAAGACTAGAAACTAATGATGGTCAATATTTAGATGTAGTATTTGATAAATCAGACACATGTGCAATACTTGGGTATCTTTACTGAGGAAAATTTCGCCACACAGTGGCTTCATCAGTCCTATACGAAGAAGAATGGTGAAGATCAGGAGTTTGAGGTAATCAGACCATCAATCTTTTCAAGACTGAGAGACTGATTATCTCAAACTCCTTCTGATCTTCACCATTCTTGAAGATTGAGACACTTATGCAACATACGGGAATCTTTATTAAGGAAAAATTTCGCTACACAGTGGCTTCATCAGTCCAGTACAAAGTAGAAATGAGTAAGGAGAGGAGGAGTTTGAGGTAATCAGTCCCTCAGCCTGGAATCGATGTGTTAAGTCCATCACTCTTGTAGAAAGTACAGCATAGGGCCGGAGAAGTGGCTTATATACTGTAGTCAGGTGAGTGGAAGCAGGAGGAGGCGGGGTCACAGTGGGACCATCCACTAGTGTAAGTAGGTCTTCGTCCAAAGGTTGGACAAGTGTTGAAGAATTCCTTGTATCAAGATCCCATGATGTTGCAGTGTCTGACAGATGTGATAAATAGTTTGAAAACCGACAAGTTGAAGACTGAGACACTTATGCAACAAATGGGAATCTATGTTGCATAAGTGTCTCAATCTTGAACTTGTCGCTTTTCAAACCATTTGTCACATTCACCATTCTTCTTCGTATAGGACTGATGAAGCCACTGTGTGGCGAAACGTTTCCTCAATAAACATACCCAAGTGCTGCACAAGTGTCTAATTTATCAACTTGTCGGTTCTCTGAATCATTTATTAACTGATGAAGTATTTACTAGAAAATAGGAAAACATTTAAAATACTGTATAAATTATCTATATCATAAATAACAAAGAGAGACAATACCGTGACTGGAACAATACACAGATAACCAGCACATTGGTGAAAGAAACCATGACGATGTTTCGGTCTGACTAGGATTATTCAGTAGTCACACTAACACACGAAGGTGAGGGAGCCAGTATTTATACGAGAAGAGAGGCAGAAAACTAAAAGAAATAGACATAGTAGTGGAAGAGGTAGTGGAAGTAGCAGTAGTAGTGGAAAAGGTAGTAGCAATAGTAGTGGAAAAGGTAGTAGCAGTAGTAGTGGAAAAGGTAGTAGCAATAGTAGTGGAAAAGGTAGTAGCAGTAGTAGTAATAATAGCAGTAGTAGTAATAATAGTAGTAGTAATAGCAGTAGTAGTAATAATAGTAGTAGTAATAACAGCAGTAGTAGTAGTAATAGCAGTAGTAGTAGTAATAGCAGTAGTAGTAATACTAGCAGTAGTAGTAATACTAGCAGTAGTAGTAATACTAGCAGTAGTAGTAATACTAGCAGTAGTAGTAATAATAGCAGTAGTAGTAATAATAGTAGTAGTAATAACAGCAGTAGTAGTAGTAATAGCAGTAGTAATACTAGCAGTAGTAGTAATACTAGCAGTAGTAGTAATACTAGCAGTAGTAATACTAGCAGTAGTAGTAATACTAGCAGTAGTAGTAATACTAGCAGTAGTAGTAATAATAGCAGTAGTAGTAATAATAGCAGTAGTAGTAATAATAACAGTAGTAATAATAGCAGTAGTAGTAATAATAGCAGTAGTAGTAATAATAGCAGTAGTAGTAGTAATAATAACAGTAGTAATAATAGCAGTAGTAGTAATAATAGCAGTAGTAGTAATAATAGCAGTAGTAGTAGTAATAGCAGTATTAATAGTAGCAATAATAGTAGCAGTAGTAGTAATAGTTATATAGCTTGTTTATAGCTAAAATACGTAAATTATCACACTTTTAATGGGAACTGCAGCTACAATTGCATTTACAGAAAAAAATGTAATAAGTCACATAGTTATTTTATTTCAAGTAGTGAACCTTACCTTTTTTTCCCTTTACAATTATTTATATGTTAATGGTTCAACTCAGACCGAAACAACGTCCTAAGTTTCTCCTATGTGGGAGTTATTGTTGTTTCTAAAACATCTATTAAAAAAGGTGATCATGTTCTACTGATTATATATTCTTTTCAATAAAACTTAGGAGATAAATGAGGAAGACACAAACAACGACTGGATAATAATATAATGCGATAAAAGAAACAAAATGGAAAAAAAAAATATTGCAAGGGAAAGATATAAATGAATGGTATAAAATTGTGCAACGCAAGAAAAATGCAGTTAGGTTATTGCATCCTCCTCGTCAGGAGG
Source organism: Cherax destructor (assembly GCA_009830355.1). Classification (NCBI taxonomy): domain Eukaryota; kingdom Metazoa; phylum Arthropoda; class Malacostraca; order Decapoda; family Parastacidae; genus Cherax; species Cherax destructor. The sequence continues at coordinate 31,508 of WNWK01004234.1, read as the reverse complement.
ACAAATGGGGAAAGTATGTTGAGACTTATGTCGAGATCTAAGAATTAACTCGAGACTCGGGTCTCGAGTGAAGTCCAGACAGAAGTTAAGACTTAAGTCTCAGTTTCCACTTGAGTTTAGTCTCAACTTAAGTCGTTAACTTCAACAGTAAGTTGCAGTGTGTGTTCAAAGACTATCATAAATATGATTTATTTTAATCTAGACTGCTAGAAAACAGTCTAAGAGAACACGTCATCCTCTACACTAGAGAACAATACAGTATCTTCCCTCGTGTAGAACAGCTTACAATATACTTTTACACGCAATATGAACAAAACAACCACTGAAAAGATAGTGAACTTAAAAGCGCTTTCGTGATTTCTCACATCAAAAGCCTGTAAAAATAACAGAACAGTAGAAGGCTTATAAGGCTGAGATATCACCTCACATACGACATATCTCAGTCTTATAAACCTTTTTACTATTATTTTTACATTTCTTAGATAATGTGAAAAATCACGAATGTGCTTGGGCGTTCACCATTTTTTCACAATGGTTGTTTTTACATATTGTGATCTTACTGCACACTTTAAACACATGTGGAACTTTAAGAAACATTATAACATTAAGAGTGCTGAATCCATAAAGAGTCAAACAGCACTTGTGAAATGGGAGGGAATCAGATTCCAGTCCCTTGGATTACGAGCCCTTGAGCACCTTAAAGGGATTTTGACAAACAATTCCCTGGTTTCGTTAATTCGAATTTTTCCTAGTAGTACTAACTAAAAATGGGGCCTCGAGACGACTAATGAGATCTGGTGAAGTCTAGTAAAACCTAACGGGTGGTGTTAGAACCCGCGATCAGTCATAAAACTCCAGACCGACGAAATATTAACTGTGGTTAATATGTACCCAATAGATACATAAATGAGTAATATATATATATATATATATATATATATATATATATATGTACGTTATATAAAATAAATCAAATAAATATAATTTATAAAGGCCCCCCAAAAATGCTCTTATTCAGTGGAGAATGAAGCAAAATATTCACTCTAATGCAGTATTGTATAATTAAAATTGTTACGTTCACTGGTATACACACTATGGTAATTAATTTAGTTAATTAACTTTGTAATTTCCCCGTCCAAGTGGCTAATTCATTGTGCACACCATGTGCACTCTGCTGGTGGTAGCGGCTAGTTTATTGTGCACATCATGTGCATCCTGAAGAATTGAGACACTTTTGAAACATATGGGAATCTTTATTGAAGAAACGTTTCTCCACACAGTGGCTTCATCCGTCCAATACAAAGCAGAAAGGTATAAGGAGAGGAGGAGTTTGAGGTAATCAGTCCCTCGGCCTGGAGTCGATGTGTTCAGTGCATCACTCTTGTAGGAAGTACAGCAGAGAGCCATGGTAGTGGCTAGTTTGTGCACACCATGTGCATCCTGAGGATGGTAGTGGCTAGTTTATTGTGCACACCATGTGCATCCTGAGGACTGCTTAAGCACCCTATATCTATCCTGTGGATGGTGGCGCAAGAGCACATTGACATTGACACAGTACAGAGTTAGGACAGAGATTCTTACATTAAGGTTCATGGGCACAAAGAGGACTATGGCAATATTTTAGGAGGTTCAAGGCGAGTTATGAAAATTTTGGAAATTTACAAGAAAATCAAAGTATTAAAAGATGCATGAATAACGAGGCGTTGAAAGATGAACGAAACTGAAGGGACAATCTCGAACTTTGAGAAAAGTAGCTTAAAAGTTTTAGTATTTTTTTTTTTTTTTTGGGTGAGGAAGAAAGTAAGCAAGACTGCTGTCTCACAGACGGCGATGCTTATTGGCTCACACCGGGGCGTAAATGCGATCAGCCATCCCATTGGTTACTGGGAAAGATCGCATTCTTTATTTCATTGATCGCTAGGCTTAATAAATAATAAAAAGTCACAGTACCGTGGCTTAAACAATTAAACAAAAACGAGCACTTTACGAAAATTTTGTGGCAACGTTTCTGTCCGCCCTGAACTATTGTCAAGTAACAGATGGGGCAAGAAAAGTAGAGAAGGTCAAAACACCATACATTATGGTCTGGTTTTTTGGCCTTCTCTAATTTTTCCCTAAAGTTGCGACCTGACCATTAACCAGAAAGGACCGAAACGTCGTCACTAGGTTCCTCTCCTAATTGCTGGTTTTTGCTGACTCGCTAAGCTTCGTTTGGTTGCTGGTCTAGTGACTATTGCTGCTAATAAAACAATGGAATTTTACAATGCAATAAGGGCGAACCAAGCTACATGTAGTATGCACGATGCTTACGACCTTCTCGCTTCCAGTGTCTCAATAATTCAAAGTTTTCTGGCTTGACAGGAAAGAATTATCCTCATAGTAAACTTTATTTTGAGAACCTGTTATCATACATTAAATAGTAATCACTGACTCCAGTTGAAACGAGAATACAATGCATATTTTGACTGGTGTCTTAAACTAAGAAACGAGTTCAATGTAACTATAGATTTGGTGAGAAGTTAGCGTTTTATAATAATATATATATATATATATATATATATATATATATATATAGATATATATATATATATATATATATATATATATATATATATATATATATATTTTATATAATCACGCCGAATAAGTAAAACTTGCGATTTTGGCTTAAATAGCAACGCTCTTCTTGCTGAATAAGACAAGCGAAAATTTGTGTGTGCAATAATTTGGCAAAAATCATTGTGAACCTAACGGAAAAAAATATTTCATTGTTTGTTTATTATTAAATTATTGTAAACGTATCTAAAATATATTTAGTTAGATTAGCCTAAATTAAATTGAGCTTGTTATAATAAAATTAGGTAAGTTTTCTAAGGTTCTTTTGGTACAAAATTATCAATTTTTAAATTAACATAAATGAAAAAAAATACATATCTTTAAACATGTAAGAGAAAGGACTTAGTTTCAAATGAGTTCTTGCTAAATTACCAGTTTTACTTATTCGGTACGACATATATATATGCAAAAATCACAAACGAGTGATAACGGATGCAAAACAACCACAAGGGGGAGTTGAGCAACAGCTTTAGACTTTTCGTATTACCACAGTTATAGATCTGCTCAGTGTTTTAACCTCAGGCCTGTCAACAAAAGTGTGTAACTGATAACATAGATTGACATAACTTAGTAAGACCAGCATCACCATCGGGGTTAAAAGTAACTAACCTTCCTGCGCCTGGATTCACCTGGTTACCTGACGTAGTAATCTCACCTGCGTTGAACTGATATGTCATGTGAATTTACACAAGTCATGGCATCTGGATCCACCTGACAGTCATGTCACATAGGCTGACCTGCTGAAGTAATGTCACCTGCATTTTCATGACGTAAAAACGGAGTCAAAAGATTCTATGGAGAGAGTAAAGGAAGAAAAAATGGAAGGGTAAAGAGAAAAAAATATGTAAGAACTAAAGGAAAGAAGTAGAGAGAATAAAATAATAAGTAGAAAACATGGAAAATGTGAATCATTCAGCGATAGTAGTGGAGGCTTGATCCTCTGTCCGCTTATTTCAAGGCGAAGCTGAAAGTGAGAGAAGGAAAGAAAGCACGATAGAAAGGGGCGGTAAATCATGAGAGGGAAAAAACTGGAGAAATGGGAATGAGATGGAGAATGGACGATACAGAATAAAGGAGAAAAGACTAAACGAAGAGAGGTAAGGTAGTAAGAAAGGGAGAATCACACTTACCAAGGTCCTGTGGTCTCTGATGAAGGCTCGCATGTTGTACTCTCGGGAGCGCTTGACCGCAGCCTCGTCCCTGTGGGAGATAGAGATAGCACTTATCGTTGTCGTTAAAGCATAAAAATATTAGAAAGCTACTTTTAGAAGACTAGTTTTGTAAGTTTGAAGTTGTTAAGAAGTTGCATCTCAAATTACAACAGTAAAAAAAAAAAAAAGCACTAAGATTTTAAAATAAAATTGACGATTTGGCCCCAACACAGTACAATAAAAAGTTGAACCATTCTCTAGGGCAGGATACATCAGTATTAAACTGCTGATGCTACACTATTTTCCTCTATGAAATTGGCCCACTGGAACCTACACCACACAGCGAGTATCCAACCCGTCTGCTAGGATGCGTCAGCGTTGATAATCTGAAGTTATCACAAAACTTGAAGGTAGAATAAAAATTCTGACTACTACTATGTATCCCTTGTTTAAACAAGATATATATAATTTTTAAAGGGGGGGGGGGGGTAAGCCACTGGAAGGCCTCGGTCAGATGGCCAAAACCTCCAGCTGTGGGTTATCATTTATGACGTAGACCCGTGTCAGGAAACATTTGTCCTATTTCCTGACAAACTTTCCCTCACCTGTCTTCTCGGAACGTTCAAATTCTTCCCAATATAACTAAGACATATGTCAAGAGAAATCTTCTTATTTAGTCTAATAAAATATCACCACCAGCTGCCGGGGAGAGGCTTACAGATAAGCCTCTTGTTTTCAGATATACCTGTGACTGGTTTAGTTATTTTTATCCTTGCATCCCAGCCTAAGGCTGGCCTACAGCCAGTACAGCCTGGTTAATCCGCCACTTGGCGGAGATAACAGTCCACTCTCCTCTTGAATTTTTTTTAGTTTTTTCTGGCAATATGTGCTGGTAGCGACTGAATAACGATTTAACACAGATGTAGCGTGTTCTCTTACTGCGCCCATGTCACCCTGTGTTATAATTTCTCTCACCTCTCACTTCGGTCAGTAAAGGCAGTGTGCAAACAAATCAAGGAACAGGTGGGGGGTTGAACACATGCCAAGCGAGTCCTAAAACTTACAGACTATTGCGTTAACCACGGCCGTGATTTGTTTGCAATCGTATTTTTACGAATTCGTGAGTCATGATGACAGTATGTAGATTTGGCCCTGTAGTATCTTCTGGGCATATAATATCAGGTATTTCTTTCCTTAAGATCACAAGTACATTCCATGTGATACGAGACATCCAGTAGAGTATGTGCTTTACTGACCGTAAAGAAAGTAAACCTTGTACATTCTCCACCGTTGATATCTATCTTACATTTAATAGAAGTCTAAGTATAGAATAATATTCTAGAGGTCACCACTGACTTGAATATCACTGTCATTAGGGATATTTCTGTAGTTTTGAAAGTTTCCATTCTCTACCCCTCTCATTATTCTGGCCCTTGCTGCATCTGCTTTACTGTGTTCTTTAACACTCATCCAACATAATTCACTTAGAATTTTTTTACTTAACCTATATTTTTGTAATATCCAGTATCTTTCGGTCTAGCCATTTTTTCTGGCATCATTTGTTTTCATAGCGAGTAACTCTTAGAAAGACATATTTCTTTCTCCATAAGAGATAGTCCGCCTGTATTTGTTATCATATTCGAAGGAAGGGATCTGATAGAAGAGGGGTAGACCTATTGGGAGGAAGGGGGGTAAGTTGGAAGGAAGGGGGTAATGTTGGGAGGTAGGGAGGATCCTACTGGAAGGGTTTCATTTAAAAATAGATCCTGTTGGAAAGAGGGGAAAAGGCTCCTGTTGGGAGAGTGGATGGGAGGCCCGTAGGGAGGCTGGGCAGTAATCCATCATAAAAAAAATGATCAATAATAACGGGGGGGGGGGGGTGTCTATCAGCTACAACACTGGTGCCTAGAGAGACTCAGAGAGTAAGTGCAGCAGGCAAGCCTCAGTGTGGTTGGCAGATGTGGCCTCTGCTTAATATTCAGAGTATTTCACTCGTAGGAGGCCCCGAGTTATCGCTTACTACAGACATAATATAAAAACGAGGATTGCGCCTACGGGAGTACCAATTCGGGGCCTCCTACGAGTGAAACACCCTATACAACCCGTGTTCATTCATTGTGACCTGAACATGACTGGCCATGGTGGACCCCCTTCCTTCTCTCTCTCCCCCCTCTCCTTTCACCTCTCTTCTCTCCCCTCCCCCTTACATCCCCTTTCACCAATGCCCCTGTCAATCCTCTCCCCTGGCACCCCTCTCCCGTAACTGCAGCTCTTCTGGAAGGAAGCCTTTGCTGTCCCAGCTGCTGAACATTTAATGGAATAATTGACGATATCCTCATTGTCCTACTGAAGTCTCCCAGCTCAGGCTGACACTACTGACGTCTCTCAGCTCAGCTGACACATTTCAGAACCTTGTATGGGCCCTATCCCGCTTGAAGAAATATGACAGGGAAACGCAGCTAGCTTTAGTTCCCACAATGTATCACATAGAATAGTTCAGCAAGCCCCTGTGAGTGTTCCCTCAATGTAACTATCATATAGAATAGAAGGACAAGCCCCTGTGAGTGTTCCCACAATGTAACTATCATATAGAATAGAAGGACAAGCCCCTGTGAGTGTTCCCACAATGTAACTATCATATAGAATAGAAGGACACGCCCCTGTGAGTGTTCCCTCAATGTAACTATCATATAGAATAGAAGCACACGCCCCTGTGAGTGTTCCCACAATGTAACTATCATATAGAATAGGGTAGCAACACGACTAATGTATCCAATTTTCCTAAAAAAAGGTAAAAAACATCCCCCCCCTCCCTCGGGCACACCTCGGACAATGGCACTGTAACGCCTGGCCGACCATGGAACTAACTCTTCCACTTTCCAACACCATAAGTGGTCACTCAAGTTAGTTCCGCTCAGCCCGATACACCGCACAGATGACCTCCGTAAACACACACACACACACACACACACACACACACACACACACACACACACTAAACCGCCTGGAGGCTCATAGGCTGATGGAACCAGATAAGTTCTAACGTTAGACTAAAGCATCACCACTTACCATCCATCTAGAGCACCACTTACCATCCATCTAGAGCACCACTTACCATCCATCACTAGCACCACTTACCATCCATCTAGAGCACCACTTACTATCCATCTAGAGCACCACTTACCATCCATCTAGAGCACCACTTACCATCCATCTAGAGCACCACTTACCATCCATCTAGAGCACCACTTACCATCCATCTAGAGCACCACTTACCATCCATCACTAGCACCACTCACCATCCATCTAGAGCACCACTTACCATCCATCTAGAGCACCACTTACCATCCATCTAGAGTACCACTCACCATCCATCTAGAGCATCACTCACCATCCATCTAGAGCACCACTCACCATCCATCACTAGCACCACTCACCATCCATCTAGAGCACCACTTATCATCCATCTAGAGCACCACTTACCATCCATCTAGAGCACCATTCACCATCCATCTAGAGCACCACTCATCATCCATCTAGAGCACCACTTACCATCCATCTAGAGCACCACTTACCATCCATCTAGAGCACCACTCACCATCCATCTAGAGCACCACTCACCATCCATCTAGAGCACCACTCACCATCCATCTAGAGCACCACTTACCATCCATCTAGAGCACCACTCACCATCCATCTAGAGCACCACTCATCATCCATCTAGAGCACCACTCATCATCCATCTAGAGCACCACTTACCATCCATCTAGAGCACCACTTACCATCCATCACTAGCACCACTCACCATCCATCTAGAGCACCAGTCATCATCCATCTAGAGCACCACTTACCATCCATCTAGAGCATCACTCAGTATCCATCTAGAGCATCACTCACCATCCATCTAGAGCATCACTCACCATCCATCTAGAGCACCACTCACCATCCATCTAGAGCACCACTCACCATCCATCTAGAGCATCACTCACCATCCATCTAGAGCACCACTCACCATCCATCTAGAGCACCACTCACCATCCATCTAGAGCATCACTCACCATCCATCTAGAGCATCACTCATCATCCATCTAGAGCACCACTCACCATCCATCTAGAGCACCACTCACCATCCATCTAGAGCATCACTCACCATCCATCTAGAGCACCACTCACCATCCATCTAGAGCACCACTCATCATCCATCTAGAGCACCACTCACCATCCATCTAGAGCACCACTCACCATCCATCTAGAGCACCACTCACCATCCATCTAGAGCACCACTCACCATCCATCTAAAGCACCACTCACCATCCATCTAGAGCACCACTCACCATCCACCTAGAGCACCACTCACCATCCATCTAGAGCACCACTTACCATCCATCTAGAGCACCACTTACCATCCATCTAGAGCACCACTTACCATCCATCTCTAGCACCATTTACCATCCATCACTAGCACCACTTACCATCCATCTCTAGCACCATTTACCATCCATCACTAGCACCACTTACCATCCATCTAGAGCACCACTTACCATCCATCACTAGCACCATTTACCATCCATCACTAGCACCACTTACCATGCATCACTAGCACCACTTACCATCCATCTAGAGCACCACTTACCATCCATCTAGAGCACCACTTACCATCCATCTAGAGCACCACTTACCATCCATCTAGAGCACCACTTACCATCCATCTCTAGCACCATTTACCATCCATCACTAGCACCACTTCCATCCATCACTAGCCTCACTTACCATCCATCACTAGCACCACTTACCATCCATCTAGAGCACCACTTACCATCCATCTAGATCACCACTTACCATCCATCTAGAGCACCACTTACCATCCATCTAGAGCACCACTTACCATCCATCACTAGCACCACTTACCATCCATCACTAGCACCACTTACCATACATCACTAGCACCACTTACCATCCATCACTAGCACCACTTACCATCCATCACTAGCACCACTTACCATGCATCACTAGCACCACTTACCATGCATCACTAGCACCACTTACCATACATCACTAACACCACTTACCATCCATCACTAGCACCACTTACCATCCATCACTAGCACCACTTACCATGCATCACTAGCACCACTTACCATCCATCACTAGCACCACTTACCATCCATCACTAGCACCACTTACCATGCATCACTAGCACCACTTACCATCCATCACTAGCACCACTTACCATCCATCACTAGCACCACTTACCATCCATCACTAGCACCACTTACCATGCATCACTAGCACCACTTACCATGCATCACTAGCACCACTTACCATCCATCTAGAGCACCACTTACCATGCATCACTAGCACCATTTACCATGCATCACTAGCACCACTTACTATCCATCACTAGCACCACTTACCATCCATCACTAGCACCACTTACTATCCATCACTAGCACCACTTACCATCCATCACTAGCACCACTTACCATCCATCACTAGCACCACTTACCATCCATCACTAGCACCACTTACCATCCATCACTAGCACCACTTACCATCCATCACTAGCACCACTTACCATCCATCTAGAGCACCACTTACCATCCATCACTAGCACCATTTACCATCACTAGCATCACTTACCATCACTAGCATCACTTACCATCACTAGCACCACTTACCATGCATCACTAGCACCACTTACCATCACTTACCATCACTAGCATCACTTACCATCACTAGCACCACTTACCATCCATCACTAGCACCATTTACCATCACTTACCATCACTAGCACCACTTACCATCACTAGCATCACTTACCATCACTAGCACCACTTACCATCACTAGCACCACTTACCATCACTAGCACCACTTAACATCACTAGCACCCATAAAAGGGGCCAGGGAATACATCATCCACATGCCTCTCCTTACATGCAAATGAGAAGTACATTTTCTGAACGTCTGGGGACACCGCCTGTTCATTCATCTCGGAGAACACGTCCCAATAAACCCCAGGGCTGAGGTAAGAATAAACCCAGAGAAGAGGGAGTTTCTCTCTCCGTATAAGGACTCCGAGCTAGTAGCAAAGGGTCGCGATCCCTTACAAGGAGAGTTCAGTAGCACAGGTCGCATGCCCTTACACAGCACGCCATTCTTCTACCACCACACACGATCTATAGATTTTTCAGGTTCCGAGAATTTTTTTTCTGTCTCGTCGTTGTCAGGGGCACAGCGGCCCTTCTTCTCGATTTGTTTATAGTTAAATGCATGTTTGTGAAAGTTTATGTAACCTAAACCCAACCCCAACATAAGCCAGCCTAACCAAAACATAACCCACCTAAGTGACCTAACCATAACCTAACCCACAGAAGTGACCTAACCATAACCTAACCCAACCTAAACATAACATAGCCCAAACTAACCCAACACTAATAACTTAACCCAACTTATCTATGACACGACCTAAAAAATCTAAATTAAAAAAAAATAATTACTTAAAAATTTCAGGTTTTTCTGTGATTTTAATAAAGTTTCTGGTGTAACTTATGAAGTGTCGTTGTCACAGTGAGGAGAGAGATGCATGTTAACAGACCTGTCTGTGTACGGGAACACAGATTACTCAAGCTGACAGTGTTTTTGCGTATTATCTGGGTAGAACCAGAGTGTGTGTATACATTTACATTATATATATATATATATATATATATATATATATATATATATATATATATATATATATATATATATATATATATATCATATCAGTACTGTAACCACGAACGAGTGGTATTTAATCAATAACAACACTGCAACTAGCCGGGGGATCGAACCAGTGTTGTTTTAGCTCGCCTCATGGTGAGCGAAAATTCACGACGCTCTAACCCACTGGATCATACAATCCTACAAAGATCACGCACCCAGCAGAGCTGGGTGTTGTACCGTGATTCGAGGACATACGATGGCGTGAGTGCCTCTAGAGCTAATTTCATTCTACTCCACGTTTGGTGTACTAGCCTCCATTTATATTAGGATTGACAAAATGGCTGTCTCTCTTATCCGAGGTGCATTCCAAGACATTAGTGTGACTGTCACAATGTGTCACAAACCACCTGCCTGAGACGTACACAGAGACATTGTTTACATTAACACTTTCAGACCGAGATATAAACAAATACAAGAGAATAACTGACAAAAAATAGGGAAGAGGTATATCTGGAGGGAGATGGGCTGCTTAATCTTTTCTTTTATAGTTTACCATAGCTGACAGATTCAGTGATTCTCATTCTCTCTCTCTCCCAAACACACACACATACGTACGTTTTATTTAGATTGGAACTAGGACAAGACAGAACGCCAAATCACTGCTCTAACCACTAGGCTATGACAGCTACATTGTTTTTCAAGTCAGCAGCAGCAAAGTGATTTTTATTGTAAAATTGCAGAAATTGGCATCTGTCATTGTTTACACGAAGTCTATCCCACCATCAGTGTTTACACTAAGCCTCTTCCACCACCACAACCTTCACGGAAGTCCAGCTCCAGCCTCGAGGTTGAGGCATTGGCTCGTCAGTCTCACCTACCCAAGTTTTATCTTCGGAAAAATCTTGTGAACTGTTACATTATTATTTATATTGACGAATGTTCAAAGTTGATAAGCTTATAAGGTTTACCCACCTCATGGCTGACCCATCCCTGAAGCACTCATGGTGAGAGGGCATGCAGGAATGTGTGATTATTTTCCCCATTCCCCGGACGGTGTATGAGAATAATGAGTTCAGAGATTCTCAAAGTATCGTAAGAACAGCAGTGTTTAGAAAACTAGGTCAAGTAATGCCTCTCTGGCTCGTGTTCCTGCATACAATAACCACAGCTGAGGTCACTCTCTTTGTCGTGTTCCTTCATACAACCACAGCTGAGGTCACTCTCTGGGTCGTGTACCTTCATACAACCACAGCTGAGGTTACTCTCTGGGTCGTGTTCCTTCATACAACAACAACCACAGCTGAATCACTCTGGGCTTCATCATTCATACAGTATCAACCACTGATGAATCAAACTCAAGTCGTATGAAGACACTATGAACCACTCAAAGACAATTTTTCAAGGGCAAACTCTACAACTACGTACAAAAAGAACCAGTTCAGCCTGCAGGTCGCTAACACCAACAGCCTGGCTGACCACCTGGTCAGCCAGGCTGACAAGTAGAAGAAAACTTGGAAACCTACGGGAGGCCTGGTCAAGGACTGGGCAGCGACGGCACTGACCCCTGGAACACCCTCCAGGTAGACCCTCCTCCAGGTAGGTACCTGAAGCATACCTGAAAGGCGTTTTCAAGGGTCAACGCCCCAATGGTCCGGTCACAGTTAGTGCACAAACACGATCATGTTCCAGTTAATCATGTCATTAAACTATCAACAGGAACGACCACCCTTGCCCTTATCCCTTTCGTTACACCTTCCACCTAGTTAAGGCGCACCCTCAGACACTAACGACCCACAGGGACTTCCCAACAAGCAGCAGGAAGTTAGATAACAAACCACCCGCTTATCAACTAATCAACGTCCTGGAATCCCCAGTGTAGTTACTAGGAGGGGATTAGCAGCCGTTACTTGGCGAGAGTAGGCATAACTAATCACTAAGAGGGTATTAAAGATGATTGGAGGATGGGTTTGGGCGGAGGGCCATTAAGGGATTTGTTACGTTGGTGGGAGTGGTTCATGTGATGGAGTAGGAAGAAGCAGAAGCAGCAGAAACAACAGTAGTAGAAGCAGAAAAATGCAATAGAAGCAAATGCAACAGTAGCATCAATATCAGTAGCTTCAACATCAGCACATGCAACACTGGTAACATCAAAAGCACCAGCAACAACACCAGGAACAGCACCAGGAGCTGCACCAACAGTAAAAATGGAAAAAAATCTCCCCCCAGAAACAAGATCAGCTGCGTTAACCTGTTTGTCCAGCAAACTTTCATGAGGCTTCTCGTCTGGGCTCATTGTTTACCTTTAATATTTCCTGGAGTTTACTGTGAACCCTTTTATTACTTTTTTTAAGAAAGCTGTATGCACCGCCAGTTTGCGGGTACTCTACCTTTTATGAGAATTCAACCTCTACTCCAACTGTCAGGACCGATACTTGGGCTACGCCAAAACCTACTATTAGATTCAATAATACTAGGATACAAATTTATCCCTGGACCGCTGGTAAGTCGCTTGTTGTTTTTCACCACTAAGTCAATTACGAACTCAGTTTTTTTTTTTAATAATTTATACACGTAATAAATATACGTAGTATTTACAAGAGGTCAACCTGTCCTCTTAGTTAGGGTGGCCAGTCTCTCACGAAGTGCCGTGCGTGCTTGAAATGTCAAGTGAAGAACGACTAGTGACCTGAGAGGGAGATGAAGGGAAGATGATTTGTTTTATTTAGCGTGAAAGGGAGAAAGGGTTGAGAGGGGTAGGAGACTGAGAGGGCAGCGAGACTGGTGTAGCAAGTTCCCTGTCATTCAAAGTCTCCCGATGAATGAGAAGTTACGTTACGATTCTAAATTATACGACGTGTAAATTACACGACAGGCGTAAATTATATGACAAGCGTAAAATATATGATAGTGTAAATATGCGTAGCCTCGTGATCCTAGTGTTCAACACTACTTCATATATATATATATATATATATATATATATATATGGGGAAGGACTAAACCCATAGGGGTCACACAGCACTTAGGGACTGGGAAGAAATCAGGTTTGATCAGAAAAAGAAGAAAAACTCCAATTACTCGAATCGAGAGACCCCCTCACCATCACCAAAGTGCCCCCTTCCCTTGATAAGTAAGGGAAGAAAGCAGAAGGGGTAGCGGGAATAACACCAAAATGCAAATTCAACTATTTGATAAAGAAGGGTATTTCCCTCCCCTCCCTCCCTCCCTCCCTCCCTCCCTCTTCATTCTCTTCCCCCATGTTTCTTAGCTTTTTGTTTAGTGATTGCTTTATGTGACATGGCATTAGGACATGCCTAGCTAAAATGATTCTTATTGTCAGGGTCGATATTGGTCATATTAGTAGCCTTGCCCCACCTCGCCTCAAGTCTTAAGTACGAGGCTATAGCTGACTACAACATGTGTGTCCTTGTTGCTAATGTTGTTGTTGTTGTTGTTGATGTTGTCGCCATCGTCTCTGCTGTCACTGTTCTAGGCAGGTAGTTTTGATATTTGAAAAACTGACAGTGTAGGCTATCCACTGCTCTTGACAATAAAAGTTCTCCCTAAATCCACATAAGAAAAAAAAGATAAAATTATTCAACATAAAATACTTACATGAATAAAACACCAAATACAAATTTCTTACAAAGTAAAATAACCAGCATCGGTAAAATATCCCATTATTGTTAAAAACCTCTCCAGAAAGTTCCCCGAGATCCCCACAGTCTGCTGCATGTCCTATGCTACACAGGATCGGGGGAGGGGAGGAACACCTGCTAACAGGTATGTCCCACAATCCTCGATCAACAAAGATTCATCTGAAAGAAGGAGGGTCAAACTCACATCCTTCCCAACCTTGTATAACTTGCTTCACATCTGGAGGGTCCACCAAGCCTGCCACTTCCCAAGGACAACTGTATACATGGCCCATCAAGTCACTAAGGCAAAAGTCTACCACAAACCATGCTCTTTATGGCAAAATCGGCTTGTTCATTTCTCGGGACACAATATGGCTTACCACCAACCTAATTGCACATCCTTGTACTATGCATGGAGACTAGCTAACCACTCCACGATCTTCTGGAATGTGCACAGGCTAGTCCCACACAACAGATCACAAGACTTCCCAGTGTCCTCCACATCAGGCAAACCGCCTCCTCAAGTCTCCGGGCCTGGAACTCAAGGTTATAGCTCCAGACACTAGAGACAGAAGTCCTCAACAAAGGTGTTGGCCACTTCAGAAGAGTCGTCGTCCATAACCTACCCACAGTGGAGAAGGGTGGGCAGTGGGGTCGGAAAGTGCACCCCTTACATTTCTGACCTTATTCCATATCCGTCCAAGCGTGTTGGCGTTAACCCTTTCCATGTTATAAACCTAACACGTATTCCGAGTGCTTGTGAACCTTCCAGTTAATAGCCAGTACTCGCTGGTACACCAGCTTGCAGTGAAGATTGACCCTTGAGGAGACTACAGGCAGTATGCACAATCCCACAGTGCTTCAGAGTCCTAGTAATATCAAGGGATGACAAACGGGACCCCGAGCCATCTGACCTAGGAATGCTAGCCTCCGTCGTTTCCCCCACCCCATGGCAACACTAACGAAGTGGTCATAAGCAACCTACACAGCACGGAAATTACCAAGGACACAAGAGATCTCCATTTGAGCCTCAAAGAAACGTCATTCCATAGCCTCCAGCCGCGGAAAACAGACTGGAAGGAAGAATCCCGCAGACTCCAAGCGGAGAGGGAAATTTCCACCATGCAAGTTCGGAAGAACAAGCCATCTTAAGTCCAGACAAGTAGAACTGGAACAAACAGAGATGTATGCCCGATAAGGGGTTCGGATGGACACGGTGATAGGTTGAGGGCCCATCGTTTATGATGCTAACATCCAAAGAAGTTAGCAAAGAAAGAATACATGTCCCCGAAACAGGTAGGATCACAAACATGCCAGAAACATGTTGGACCACATACACACACAACCCACCCAACCACACGCACCCACACACACACACACCACTCAAAGTATTAATATAACACAACACACAGCATGTTTGCCCTTGAAGCGCGGCGGTTCCCTTCCACAGACTGTGTACACGGGAAACTCTGTACTCTGTGCTCAATGTCAACACAACCTGTTTGTATGCGACTCTGGCGAGCTCTTTTATCCACAGGAGCGGACAAATAAGAACTAGTAATTAATATATAATAATAATCCTTGCTGCAGCAAGTTGTGTAGGTAGTGAATGCGGTGTGGACTTTCTTGTTAAAACCCCAGGTATGAATGTGCTGGAGGAAGTGTGTACACTGCTCAGACTACCTCAATTCCAACGTAAGATGGAATAAAAACATTTTCAAGAGGGGGTCTACCCTGTTCATTCCCTCCCTCACACCCTCTTCATTCCCTCCCTCACACCCTCTTCATTCCCTCCCTCACACTTGCAGAACAGTAACTCCAGCTCTGCTGGAATGAAATCCGTGAAGTTGCCGTTGTTACTGAATCCATACTGGAATGACTGATGATACCTTCAATTTTCTACTGAGGTTTCCAGGTTCAGGCTTTCAGATTTCAGTGCCTCATATGGTAAATTAGTTATCTGTGATAGAATATGGCTAGAAAACATAACCTACGGGTCTAAACAGGAGTATTCTGGCAGGGCTGCATCTGCTCTTGTTGCCACCTCCCTAGTTAAGATAATAAATTTGTTGAGTTATGCCTAAGAATTAACAACTGGGCGTCTACACTGCAAAATGAATTGTCTGCCATCCTAATGGCGCTAAAGCTAACTTATGACACTGAGCTTGACTATCATCATTACTGACTCCATGTCATCATTGAAGGCTCTTGACTCATATAATGACTCCAACAACGTGCTCATTGGAGAAGCCAGGTATGGATACTCAAAAATCTGGGAAAAGGGAATTAATGTAAAATAGCTATGGATCCCATCACACATTGGATTACTCCTCCATGATAAAGTTGATATGTTAGCCAAGAGTACCCTGGAAAAATAAACACATAAGCAGTATAATGTGATCCTTTATTGACAACGTTTCGCCCACGCAGTGGGCTTTATCGAGTCACAGACAGATCTACCTGGAAAATGAGCAACATGGAGATATATATAGGGTACAGTCAGGTGGAGAATGCTGGGTCAGGTGGAGAAAGCTGCATTCTCCACCTGACTGTACCCTATATATATCTCCATGTTGCTCATTTTTCAGGTAGATCTGTCTGTGACTCGATAAAGCCCACTGCGTGGGCGAAACGTTGTCAATAAAGGATCACATTATACTGCTTATGTGTTTATTTTTCCATTGTGTCGGTATTTTATACCATTTATTTCCAAGAGTACCCTGACGGAGACTGTAGAATACAACTTTGGTATATATGTGTCTTGCATTAGGAATAATATTAGGAGAGAAGTAAATAATGAAAATGATTGTTATAGGAATGCAGTCAGAAGTCTGAGTAGATCTATAACCCACTATGATAACATGAACATAGATAAGTATGTTTATGGAGCAACTTGCAATGTGAACAGACTGACTGATGTTGTAGTGGCCAGGCTTAGGCTTGGCTACAAGTACTTCTGGCAGTTTGGCAGACACACAGATGTTGATCAAACCAAATGCAAATTTTGTGGTCAGGTATATGGTCACTGTCTTGAACACTATGTGCTTAATTGTCCACTTATTGAAGAATATAGATACACAGTATAATAACCTATGTGACATGTCAAGATATCTTACTAATGAAAATAAGATACCAGATATACTAAGCAAATTTCCTAAATTTGCTTGTAACATAAATGAACTGTTAATATAAATCCAAATGTACACCTGTTAACCCTTTCGGGGCCTAGTTCCTAGGCCTTTTTGTGTATCCCTCCACAGGATGGATATGGGGTCCACAATAAAGAAGCCACTTCAGTGGCAAAAAAATCCATATACGTATGCAACATTTAGGATATTTTATTATGGAACGTTTCGCCCGCTATCCACTGAATTTATAAAAGCCAAATGAGCGAAATGTCTCTTAAGAAAATGCAAGTATATATAACTGTCTTCATCCCCACTACTACCACACACAGATGGTGGGCAGCGGCACACAGATGGTGGGCAGCGGCACACTGCTGCTGTTTCCTGCAAGTAACTCTTGTACACGATGAAGTAGCAGCTTACTGCAACTCTTCAAACTTTGTTATATAATAAAACCAAACATCACGAGAAGTTCCTGGCTCCCTTACGAGAAGTTCCTGGCTCCCTTACGAGAAGTTCCTGGCTCCCTTACGAGAAGTTCCTGGCTCCCTTACGAGAAGTTCCTGGCTCCCTTACGAGAAGTTCCTGGCTCCCTTACGAGAAGTTCCTGGCTCCCTTACGAGAAGTTCCTGGCTCCCTTACGAGAAGTTCCTGGCTCCCTTACGAGAAGTTCCTGGCTCCCTTACGAGAAGTTCCTGGCTCCCTTACGAGAAGTTCCTGGCTCCCTTACGAGAAGTTTCTTGCTCCCCCACAAGAGGTTCCTTCACTCCCTCACACACATTACAGGTCTTTCACTCCCTCACACACATTACAGGTCCTTCACTCCCTCACACACACGACAGGTTCTTCACTCCCTCACACGCATGAGAGGTTCTTCACTCCCTCACACGCATGACAGGTTCTTCACTCCCTCACACACACGACAGGTTCTTCACTCCCTCACACGCACGACAGGTTATTCACTCCCTCACACGCATGACAGGTCCTTCACTCCCTCACTACAAGAGGGCCTCCATCCCCCTGCTCCCTCACACAAGACCTATTTACAGTGGTCTGAATAGCCACTAACTGTCTCATTCGCTTCGAGGAAATTTGTAAACATTTATGCCACTTCTGGCTCACTCACAGAATGAAAAAAACTTCTATTTTGGACAGCATTTCAGGAACTTAAAAAAAAAGTTCTCCCATTCCGAGCGACAGAGATTAACTTTTTTACACTGCTGAAGAGAGAGTGTTTACAGTGTTACTGAGAGGAGGAGCTGTTTACAGTATTCTAGAGATATAGAGAAAGGCTGTTTACAGTTGCTGAGAGTAAGAGGACCTTTCTACATTGTTACAGTCAGAGGACCTTTCTACATTGTTACAGTCAGAGGACCTTTCTACATTGTTACAGTCAAAGGTCCCGTTTACATTGTTACAGAGGACCTGTTTACATTGTTACAGAGGACCTGTTTACATTGTCCTTGGAAGAATCAATTTACAGTTCCTGAGAGACTTCCTGGATGACTTCAGTCACTTCCAGTTTGACACTTCATTACCAGACAGAAAATATATATCTTAATTTTCTCAATTTTTCTTATATATATCATGCCGAATAGGTGAAACTTGCGATTTTGGATTAAATAGCAAAGCTATTCTTGCCGAATAAGGCAAGCGAAAATTTGTGTATGCAATAATTTCGCAAAAATCATTCTGAACCTAACGAAATATATTTCATTGTGTTTGTTTAATATAAAATTATTGTAAACTTATCAAAAATATATTTAGCTGGATTAGGCTAAATTAAATTGCGCTTGTTATAATAAGGTTAGGTAAGTTTTCTAAGGTTCTTTTTGTACAAAATTATTATTTTTTACATTAACAAATGGAAAAAAAATATCTTTAAGCGTATAAGAGAAATTTTTAGAAAGGACTTAATTTTAAAGGAGTTCTTGCTAAGTGACCAGTTTTACCTATTCGGCACGACATTACATATACTTTCTCTCCTTCCTTCGTTCCCTTTATCTTCCTCTCCTTCCTTCCTTCCTTCCTTCGTTGTAGGCCACAACACAAGTTTCTCTACGTGCTTCCTACCTTAGCTCTATTCAACACCCTTTCCCCGTCTCCCCTGCATCCTGTTCCCTGCCCCCCTCCCTGCCACCCTTTTCTTAAGAGCCCCTCTCTCCCTCTCTTCTGAGCAGTAGTATGATTGAGAGCGGCGTTTAAGACACAAGTTCCACCGTTAGTTCCCGGCGTGAGCAGGTGTAGTGGAATGACTCTCCCTACCCTTGACACCCTCACTCTGTGGGCGGCTCCTTCACAGTAGGCGGCTATCACTGTGGGCGGCTCCTTCACAGTAGGCGGCTACCACTGTGGGCGGCTCCTTCACAGTAGGCGGCTACCACTGTGGGCCGCTCCTTCACAGTAGGCGGCTAATACTGTGTCCGCTCCGTAAAGAACATAAGAAAGGAGGAACACTACAGCAGGCCTACTGGCCCATACTAGGTAGGTCTTTCCCAAACCCGAACTTACTAACTCATTTTCAATGCTCATTTTCAATGCTACCCAAGCAATAAGCAGTGATAATATTATTACACTTATGCAATATATGGGAATCTTTATTGAAGAAACGTTTCGCCACACAGTGCCTTCATCAGTCACATACAAAGCAGAAAGTTGTAGGGAGAGGAGGAGTTTGAGGTAATCAGTCCCTCAGTCTGGAGTCGATGTGTTCAGTCCATCAATCTCGTAGAAAGTACAGCATAGGGCCGTGGAAGTGGCTTATGTACTGTAATCAGGTGAGGCGAAGCAGGAGGAGGCAGGGTCATAGTGGAAGCATCCACTAGTGTAAGTAGGTCTTCCTGCTTTGTATTGGACTGATGAAGCCACTGTGTGGCGAAACGTTTCTTCAATAAAGATTCCCATGTGTTGCATAAGTGTCTCAATCTTCAACTGTCGGTTTTAAACCATTTATCACAACCTTATTAACTCGTGTGCAAGTCCCACTTCAATCCATCCCCTCTCACTCATGTGTCAGCTTCACTAATACCTGTGATTACTCACTCATGTGCCAGCTTCACTAACACCTGTGATTACTCACTCATGTGTCAGCTTCACTAACACCTGTGATTACTCACTCATGTGTCAGCTTCACTAACACCTGTGATTACTCACTCATGTGTCAGCTTCACTAACACCTGTGATTACTCACTCATGTGTCAGCTTCACTAACACCTGTGATTACTCTGTAGATCATGGCGTCATGGTGATTACGAAGTCAACAAAATAACATACACAACTGGGTATTTCGATGGTCTGGTATTGAAGGAATATTACACTACGTTATAGCATTTCTAGTGGAAACGAACGAAAGACATACAGACACACATTCAAGCCTTGGTTGACAACGTTAAGTCTGAAAACAATACTTGATGATTCTCAAATAAAAATTCATCAATTGTTGCTCACTAATACTTAATTAGGACATACCTCTCATCCTTTTGCAGTGCTGACACGCATCAGTATGCGTGTTCCTCACGAATGTTATTGAGAGAACACGAAAGCCCTTGTCACACATTTCACTTTCACTATAGCTAAATATCACACGGATGAATACGATATTTGTACTAGTTGGGTCACAGGCCACCAGGAGAACCCCTAACTGGAAGCTGCGAGAGCCAGGCAAGTGCTGCGAGCACCAGGCAAGTGCTGTGAGCACCAGGCAAGTGCTGTGAGCACCAGGCAAGTGCTGTGAGAACCAGGCAAGTGCTGTGAGCACCAGGCAAGTGCTGTGAGCACCAGGCAAGTGCTGTGAGCACCAGGCAAGTGCTGTGAGCACCAGGCAAGTGCTGTGAGCACCAGGCAAGTGCTGTGAGCACCAGGCAAGTGCTGTGAGCACCAGGCAAGTGCTGTGAGCACCAAGCAAGTGCTGTGAGCACCAGGCAAGTGCTGTGAGCACCAGACAAGTGCTGTGAGCACCAGGCAAGTGCTGTGAGCACAAGGCAAGTGCTGTGAGCACCAGGGAAGTGCTGTGAGCACCAGGCAAGTGCTGTGAGCACCAGACAAGTGCTGCGAGCACCAGGCAAGTGCTGCGAGCACCAGGCAAGTGCTGCGAGCACCAGACAAGTGCTGCGAGCACCAGGCAAGTGCTGCGAGCACCAGACAAGTGCTGCGAGCACCAGACAAGTGCTGCGAGCACCAGGCAAGTGCTGTGAGCACCAGGCAAGTGCTGCGAGCACCAGGCAAGTGCTGCGAGCACCAGGCAAGTGCTGCGAGCACCAGGCAAGTGCTGTGAGCACCAGGCAAGTGCTGTGAGCATCAGGCAAGTGCTGTGAGCACCAGGCAAGTGCTGTGAGCACCAGGCAAGTGCTGCGAGCACAAGGCAAGTGCTGTGAGAACCAGGCAAGTGCTGTGAGCACCAGGCAAGTGCTGTGAGCACCAGGCAAGTGCTGTGAGCACCAGGCAAGTGCTGCGAGCACAAGGCAAGTGCTGTGAGCACCAGGCAAGTGCTGTGAGCACCAGGCAAGTGCTGTGAGCACCAGGCAAGTGCTGTGAGCACCAGGCAAGTGCTGTGAGCAGTGACCTTGCTTCCAAACTCTCAGTCAACTCATCAGTCTACCACTTGGAAGCCTGGTCCAGTGTTAGTTAATGGGGGCTGAAAGTCTATCGACTACACGAGGGTCATTAAATGCTGCATGTAACCTTTGCACCACCAGACAAGAAAACTTTACCCTCTTAAATAGGGACTAACATGTCAGTACTGTGTACTACTGTGTACCCATACCAGTA
This sequence comes from Cherax destructor, assembly GCA_009830355.1. NCBI lineage: Eukaryota > Metazoa > Arthropoda > Malacostraca > Decapoda > Parastacidae > Cherax > Cherax destructor. The sequence goes on along the minus strand of WNWK01004234.1, from coordinate 9,505 downwards.
ACTGTTACTGATTCACCGCCTCCCTACGTGATCACTGAGTCATTGAGCTGACCATAGCATGGACGTCACTGAATCACCTTTTGAACTGCGACGCCCCTGGCGTCATCTCAGTTCAAGACAGGATAGCAGAGTAGAGGGGACAGGCGATGGCTCTGAGTGTTCTCTCCCTTATACCACTAATATAAGTTACCAAGCCATCCATCGTGTGTGTTTATTCCCAAATCCATCAATCGAACTTCCACGACAAACAAACCTCTTTGTATATACCTCCATAGAATATTTTAATAATACACACACATACACTAATATGTATATGTTTACAGTGAAACATATAGGTGAACAGTATTTGGATAAGGGTAAAGAGGTTTTTGTGGCATTTATGGATTTGGAAAAGGCGTATGATAGGGTAGATAGGGGGGCAATGTGGCAGATGTTGCAGGTGTATGGAATAGGAGGAAGGTTACTGAAAGCAGTGAAGAGTTTTTATGAGGATAGTGAGGCTCAGGTTAGAGTGTGTAGGAGGGAAGGGGACTATTTCCCAGTAAAAGTGGGCCTTAGACAAGGATGTGTGATGTCACCGTGGTTGTTCAATATATTTATAGATGGGGTTGTAAGAGAAGTGAATGCGAGGGTCTTGGCAAGAGGTGTTGGGCTAAAAGATAAAGAAGCAAATACAAAGTGGGAGTTGTCACAGTTGCTTTTGCTGATGACACTGTGCTTTTGGGAGATTCTGAAGAGAAGTTGCAGAGGTTGGTGGATGAATTTGGTAGGGTGTGTAAAAGAAGAAAATTGAAAGTGAATATAGGAAAGAGTAAGGTGATGAGGATAACAAAAAGAATAGGTGACGAAAGATTGGATATCAGATTGGAGGAGAGAGTATGGAGGAGGTGAATGTATTCAGATATTTGGGAGTGGACATGTCAGCAGATGGGTCTATGAAGGATGAGGTGAATCATAGAATTGATGAGGGAAAAGGGTGAGTGGAGCACTTCGGAGTCTGTGGAGACAAAGAACCTTGTCCATGGAAGTAAAGAGGGAATGTATGAGAGTATAGTTATACCAACGCTGTTATATGGGTGTGAAGCATGGGTGATGAATGTTGCAACGAGGAGAAGGCTGGAGGCAGTGGAGATGTCATGTCTGAGGTCAATGTGTGGTGTGAATATAATGCAGAGAATTCGGAGTTTGGAAATTAGGAGGAGTTGCGGGATTACCAAAACGATTGTCCAAAGAGCTGAGGAGGGGTTGTTGAGGTGGTTTGGACATGTAGAGAGAATGGAACGAGACAGAGTGACTTCGAGTGTATAAATCTGTAGTGGAGGGAAGGCGGGGTAGGGGTCGGCCTAGGAAAGGTTGGAGGGAGGGGGTAAAGGAAGTTTTGTGTGCGAGGGCTTGGATTCCAGCAAGCATGTGTGAGCGTATTTGATAGGAGTGAATGGAGGCATATGGTTTTTAATACTTGACGTGCTGTTGGAGTGTGAGCAAAGTAACATTTATGAAGGGATTCAGGAAACCGGCAGGCCGGACTTGAGTTCTGGAGATGGGAAGTACAGTGCCGGCACTCTGAAGGAGGGGTGTTAATGTTGCAGTTTTATAACTGTAGTGTAAAGCACCCTTCTGGCACGACAGTGATGGAGTGAATGATGATGAAAGTTTTTCTTTTCGGGCCACCCTGCCTTGGTGGAATCGGCCGATGTGTTAATAAATAAATAAATAAATATATATATATATTTATATATATATATATATATATATATATATATATATATATATATATATATATATATATATATATATATATATAACCGGCCTGCCGGTAAACCGAATCCCTCCATAAATATTACCCTGCTCACACTCCAACAGCACGTCAAGTGCTAAAAACCATTCGTCTCCATTTGCTCCTATCTAACATGCTCACGCATGCTTGCTGGAAGTCCAAGCCCCTCGCACACAAAACCTCCTTTACCTCCTCCCTCCAACCTTTCCTAGGCCGACCTCTACCCCTCCTTCCCTCCACTACAGATTTATACACTCTCGAAGTCATTCTATTTTGTTCCATCCTCCATCGTTGTTGTTGTTGTTGTAGATTCGGTGGTATAATCGCCAGGAACGGGCCTTTTCCAAGAGGTGGCCTGGCCTTGGCTCCCTGTCGTGGGAGTGTCTCAGATCAATGTCTGCCATGGGAGGAGGTACAAGTACCTGGCTCGTCTTCTTGGACCAGCTGTCCCCAGGCCTAGCCCCATTCCCCGCCCCCACGGGGCTCGGAAGGAAAAGCTAGGCACCATGGGCTGCCACAAACCCAGCCCACACTTGGCTCGAAGGGTGTGGCAGGTGCATAGCAGCAGACGATGTCAGGAGGTGCAAAGGCAGCAAGCACTACAGGATCCTTTTGGATCCACACCCCAGCTTACAAACAGGTGAACACGTAACGCTCATCAGACCAGGGGTCACTAGAGGTTGCTATTGTAATGGTGCTCGTGGGGTCCCTAAGGGTTTTTATGGTTCACCTCCCTTTGTTTATACAACACAAACTTCTTTGATTGCTCTCAGTTAGAGGATGCGTGTCCTCCCATTACTGTAAAACACAATTTTTATTTTACAGGTGCCTTTCTAATTTTAATAGGAAGTGTGTTAGTTTCCAAGAGATTCTGACACCACTTGTGATGTTGGTACAGAGTCTGGCACCACCAGTGGCACCAGTCTGGCACCACCAGTGACACCAGTCTGCCACCACCAGTGACACCAGTCTGGCACCCCCAGTGACACCAGTCTGGCACCACCAGTGACACCAGTCTGCCACCACCAGTGACACCAGTCTGGCACCACCAGTGACACCAGTCTGGCACCACCAGTGACACCAGTCTGCCACCACCAGTGACACCAGTCTGCCACCACCAGTGACACCAGTCTGCCACCACCAGTGACACCAGTCTGCCACCACCAGTGACACCAGTCTGCCACCACCAGTGACACCAGTCTGCCACCACCAGTGACACCAGTCTGCCACCACCAGTGACACCAGTCTGCCACCACCAGTGACACCAGTCTGCCACCACCAGTGACACTGCAGTATTAAGTTTTATAAGCTGCATTAAGTGTATCGTTGTAGACAACAAGAGAATTTCACTCCTCCATGGAAGCTGATCACTAGTGGTCCCCGTCTGACCACACTTCCGAAAGGCAATTGTTCAAGAAGAAATCTCTCGCGTAACAGCAAATACATCACAAATTATATACAATGATGTATCTAAGCAGAAGTCTACTGGCTTGCATCTGCTCTTGTTACCACCTCCCTACATAACTACAGCAACTATACTGGCGTAGACATAATAAACAACTGGGCGTCTACAGTGCAACCTAAATTGCTTTCTATCCAAAGAGATTATGAATGCATAAAGAATCATGTGGATTAAAATAAAGGTCGGATGCGAAAAGTGGGTTATAATAATGTGGAGAGAGAGAGAGAGATAACTTATGTTACTGAGCTTGACTCATGAGTATTACTGATTCTGTCATCACTGAAGGCTAGTAACATGCACACTGAATTAGCCAGGTACACTAAAAAAAAAAAGTCAGAGTAAAGGGAATTCCTCACCAATTTTTATGAAGTCCATCACTGGCTGAATTACTCCTTCATAAGGAGGCAAGCAAAAAATAAAAAAGTACCCTGAAGGAAAATGTAGAATATAACCTGGGTATGTCTGTATCTAGCATTAGGAATAATATTTAATAGAAACGTTAAAAATCTAGAAAGCTCAATGGCACTCATGGCCAAAAAAAAAATCAAAATTTAAACTAATAGAAAGGCAACATCTGAGATATATATATATATAAACAAACAAACAAACAAACAAACAAATTTTATTTCATTGCAGGTTACATGGGTATGGGAAATTACAATGTAAATTGAGTGCAAGGAGAGCCACTGACATGCCATGGCATTAGGGGCAGCTTATTCTAGTCCTTAAAAACTATGTACTTAATATTAGAGAAATTTATTGAGTTTATTCTAGTTAAAAATTATTTTCAAAATTACAATATGATGAAATTTTACTGTTTAAATTATTATATAATGATATTAGATCTTAGATTGTTACAGGTGTTAAGATTCTTGAATGATAATATGGAATTGAGATTATCTTAAGGAAAATAACATTGAGCATTTTTGACATTAACTTATAATATGAGTAGGGGGTAACATAATAGTAACATATTATTAAAAATTGAGATTATCGTATAGGAAAGTAACAATGAGCATTTTTCAAAGTAGTTTATAGCATGATCATTTAGGTTTGGGTGAGTAGGTGGTTTTGAGTTGAGTCTTAAATTGATTTTCAGACAAGATTATCTTAATATTTACTGGTAATGAATTCCAGATTCTGGGGCCCTTTATGTGCATAGAATTTTTACATAGGTTGATATGAACACGGGGTATATCAAAAGTGATCTGTGTCGTGTGTTGTGGTCATGGGTCCTATTAAAGTTGGTGAGGAGAGTTTTGAGCAGAGGGTTTATATTAGAGTGTAAAGTTTTATATATGTAGTAGGCACAAGAGTAAGTATGAATGTTCTTTACGGTGAGTAGTTTGAGACTTTTGAATATTGGTGGAGTATGCTGTCTAGAGTGGGAATTTGTTATCATTCTGACTGCGGCCTTTTGTTGTGTTATGAGTGGTCTAAGGTGATTTAACGTTGTTGATCCCCATGCACAGATTCCATAGGTGAGATACGGGTAGATAAGTGAATGATATAGTGCAAGGAGAGCTGATTGAGGTACATAATAGCGTATCTTTGATAATATGCCTACTGTCTTCGAGATTTTCTTGGAAATTTGTTGTATATGTGTTTGGAATTTAAGGCTACTGTCAAGGTGGATTCCTAGGAATTTTCCCTCTGTGAGTCTTGTGATGGGTGTACCATTAAGTGTTATGTTAAGTGGAACATTTGTGGCTTTGCTTCCAAACTGTATGAAGTAGGTCTTGTCAGTATTGAGAGTAAGCTTGTTAGTCGTCATCCATGTTGATATTTTCTGTAATTCGGCATTAACAGTGTTGGCCAGTATAACTGGATTTGGGTGAGAGAAGACATATGTTGTGTCATCTGCAAATAAAATGGGTTTGAGTAGTTGTGATGCATTCGGTAGGTCATTTATGTAAATGAGGAATAGGAGTGGCCCCAGGACACTTCCTTGAGGGACTCCGACTGTAATTGGTTGTGTGGAAGAGTTCGCTCCATTTGTGTACACGTATTGGCTTCTGTTGGTGAGGTATGATTTTAGGTAGTTGAGTGGGTGCCCCTTATACCATAGTGTGCTAATTTTGTGAGCAGTAAATCATGGTCGACTGTATCAAAAGCTTTGCGGAGATCAATGAAGATTCCCAGTGGGACTTCTTTTTCTCAAGTGCTGTATATATTAACTCCAACATGTGCGTAATAGCATCGTTTGTGCTCTTGTTTGTCCTGAATCCAAATTGACAGGGGTTGAGTACATTGTGTGAGACGAGGTAGGAATAGATTTGTCTACGAATTAATTTTTCGAAGATTTTAGAAAGCAATGGTAAATTAGAAATTGGTCTATAATTATTCAGGTCTGTTTGATCACCTCCTTTGTGGATCGGGGTGACCCTAGCTATTTTGAGAATTGATGGAAAGGTAGAGGCTTCAATGGATTTATTGAATAGTGTTGCTATGATTGGTGACAGTACCTGTGAAGCTTTTTGTACATAAAAGTTGGTAGGCTGTTTATGTCTCCTGCCTTGTTTTTAAGGGTGTTGATTATGAGCGAGACTTCAATTGGGTTGGTAGGAGCTAGGAATAGCGTATTAGGGTAGGTGTTTGTGAGGTAGTCTGTTGGACGGGTGTTTGAGCTTGGGATTTTACTCGCTAGATTCTTTCCTATGGTGGAGAAGAAAACATTAAGTCTGTTTGCTGTCTCAGTAGGTGAGAGTAGGGGTTCATCTGCTCTTGATAATTTGATGGTGTTGTTTTTCGCTATCTTATTATTTCCTAGAATTGCAGATAGGGTCTTCCAGGTCTTTTCATATCACCTTTTATGTTCTGGAGTCTGTTCTCATAATACAATTTTTTGATCTCCTTATCAGGCTGGTAAGGGTTGATGAGTAGCGTTTGGATTGTTCTCTGGTTATTAGACCCCTTCTGTATTGTTTTTCATATTGGTGCCTTTTTTAATGGATTTAAGGATGCTGGGTGTTAGCCAGGGATTGTTAAGTCTCTTAGCTGTGATCTGTTTAGTTTTTTAGGGCAATGTTTGTTATAGAGGTGGTGGGTTTTGTTAAGGAAATTCTTGATGCATTCATTAGTATCTGTATATGTTTCTAACTCATTATGCCAGTCAATGTTAATCATAGCTGTTATAAAGTTATTTACAGCTGACTCATTATGTAGTCTGAAGGTAACTTTTGTAATATCTAGGGGCAATTTACCAAGATAAGTTATGAGAAAGGTCGGATAGTGGTCTGTGGTGTTGTCTGTGATGATGCCTGATTTTAGAGGGGCTATAGTATTAGTCCAGATGTGGTCTAGTAATGAGGTACTAGTCTCGGAGATTCTTGTAGGTTTTGATATTGTTGGTAGTAACAAGCAGTTGCTCATAGTGTTTGTGAATTCTGTTACTTGTGGGTCCTGGTCATGTAGGAGATTTATATTGAAGTCTCCTGTGAGCAGCAAATGGTCTTTGTTCATGTGTGCATCAGTTATTAGGTTACCTAGTTTTTCACTAAATTGGTGAATGTTTGACTGTGGTAATCTGTAGATGTTTATCACTGTGAGGGGTTTTTGCAGGTCTTTTGATTTAAATTTAGCTATAATATATTCTCCATGCTCATCCCTTATGCAAGAGTTATTGATACATTCAAGTTGATCTGAGTAATATATAGCTATTCCACCCCTCGCTGATCTGTCCTGCAATTGTGAATGGCTGTGTAACCTGGGATGCCATAGACATCTGTAGTATCAGGCTTCAGCCAGGTCTCAGTGAGTGTGATGATTGGACATATTGGTCTGGAGGATTGGAGTAGTGCTGTGAGGTCATCATAATGTTTGCTCAAAGATCTAACATTGTAATTGAAGATAGTTATGTTATTGTTGGCTCTGAGTAATGTCTTTGCTTGATCTGCTGTGTAATAGTTACAGTTGCTGTTGGAATCATGTAAGTCATTTAATAATAGGTTGATATCAGGATCAATTCCTGTAATCATAAGATTTGATGTGATTCTATAACTAGACCTGAGAAGAATAGATAATACTAAACTTAACAATATGATACTAGAATAAATGCTTAGGAACTATTTGATTATTACAAATTTTTAATAAGAGTTTGTAGAGATACAGGGTATTTGACAGAGTTCTTGGCAGTGAATTTGTACCTTAGTCAATTATACAAATGCAATTAATTGAACTATGGTAGTTTACTAAAGCTGGGAATAAAGGAGCTAGGAAAATGATAGCAAACAATGAAAGTAAAGTAAATTAGTACCTGAGTTAGCACCTTAATTATTATAATAAAAATTAATAAAAGAACTGTGGCAGTTAGATTTTTTTTTTTTTTTGTTAAGATAAAATCTAGGGAATATAATAGTAAACAATGAGGGTTAACACTTTAGGGAATATAATAGTAAATAAAAAGAGTAAAATACTTTAGCACCAAAAATAGCACCTTAATTACGAGTTAACACTTTAGGGAATATAATAGTAAATTAAAAGAGTAAAACACTTTAGCACCAGAATTAGCACCTTAAGTAAAAGGAATTATTGGATGAAAGGCAGTACTAGGTATTGATTTGCTGGGAACTATTTCAAGAGAATATATAAATGGGGATTAAATTAAATGGACAGATAGTAAATATGATATAAAATTAACTTAGAAGCAAGATTTGATTTATATTATAAAGTTGAAGCAAGTAATAGCACTAAAAGTAAAGTACATAGTGTATGAGGTAGTTGGTACTAACTAGTATATAGTACAAAAAAATTTCACAAAGTAGTAGTAACATAGACTAATACAGCACACGTATATTATGTGTTGAGGACAATAGGCTAATCAGTAATGGTAATGTCAGCTTGTCTAAGGAAGTTGGTGAGATCACGTTCGTTTGATATAGAAAATTGCTGACCTGTTGATACTTTTCGAACTAGTATTTTCCCATCACGAGCGAAGCACTGATGGATTTTGTTCTCCAGTTTAAGTTTTCTCAGCCTAAACAGAAGGTTTTGACGTTTCCTGGTTAGGCACTCGTTGATGTATACTCCACATTTCATTGTAATTGCTGATTTAGTTAGGTTCTTTTTTGTATCATATGAATGAAGTCTGATCATTATACTAGGTTTACCTTGTTTTCCTAGCAATCGTGTTTCCTTGATTTCATTCCTTTGCACATTAACTCGTAGGTGGTCTTGTAATATGTTGATAGCAGTTTCCTTGCACTGGGATTGAGTTATGTCTCTGGGAATGTGGTTGCTGTTTATTATAACTGCATCAGACAAGTTATCTTGTTCGGTTTTGTCATCTTGAAAATCAAGATATTCATCAAGTCGAGTGTGCATGTTGTTATTCCAGTCCTTGATTGCTTCTTCCACCTTCAAAATATATATATATATATATATATATATATATATATATATATATATATATATATATATATATATATATATATATATATATATATATAAAGAGAGAGAGAGAGAGAGAGAGAGAGGAGAGACAGAAGGGGGGGATGTGAAGCGGGCAACCTTGCCTTCCCTTACACTTGATACCAAAACATCTGGGAAGACACCCACACTCCTCCATACACGCACGCACACACGACCAGTAAAGAGGAGGGGCCAGGAGCTATGAATCAACCCTGCAGCCAAAATTAGGTGAATTAGGCGAGTACACATTTTATGACTCTTCCAGCCCCGAGACACTGAAGTAGATCCTTAAAGAGACCAAATATCTTACCCCTCCTTCTCCCCCATCTCTGAGCATGAGGTCCGCTGGTGCTCAAGGGGGTCAGGTGAGGGGTCAAGGGGTCGCGTGCCTCCGCTAATGGCCTGTCACTCCCCATCTGGTGACCATTGCCAATTATAGTCGCGTGTTGAGGTTCTTCCCGAGAGGGCTGGATACGGTGCAGGCTTCCAGATGTCCTATAAACCAGCAACAAGTTCTCTCCGGCCTTTCCACAGCCTCCACGCCCTAGTAGCCAGATTTAAGCTTACTTTTAAGTAGGTTTGGCAGACGCACAGATGGTGATCAAACTAAATGTCAAGTGGTCAGACTTACGGTCACTTTCTTGAAACACTTTTTTTTTATTTGCATAGATCAATTTTACAAGCTAACAACTGTTATTCTACCTCAGCCCCGTTTCAAAGCCCAGCACTAAGATATACTACCACCCCCAGGATGCCACCCACGACAGTCGACTAACATCCAGGTACCTACTTACTGCAAGGTGAACAAGGACAGCGGGTGTAAGGCCGGGTAGACACTCGGTACGTGAGCCGAACAC
>WNWK01004233.1:142500-145166 GCA_009830355.1 Cherax destructor | reverse complement strand
AGTGACAAAGATGTAACAATATGTACTAGACATGTATCTCTCACCTCGTGTACTGTATATGCCATCTTTATATCAACAATGTATCTCTCAAATCTTTTGTACCATATTATAATAAAACATACCTATTGGTAAAAAAAAAAATTAAAAGATGGGTGGTAGGAGAAGTGGAATATTCAAATGGCATCAGGAAGAAACAAATATTCTATATATATATATATATATATATATATATATATATATATATATATATATATATATATATATATATATATATATATATATATATATATATACACAATGTTCTTTAAAATTTTAAAAGCCAGCCTACATTATTACTATATCATGCATTTGGGTAAAGGGAACTTAGGCGTTGGATAAGGGGATACCTTTCTCGGATTCAACAGCGATCGAAATACTTCAAGTTTTTAATAGAATCAGAGAAATATGGAAAGTTTGTGAGTCCTTAATGTTAGGCTTTAGTTATTCTTAATGCCACCTTCTAGCCCCACTGTTCCAGTATTATCATCCATGACGCCAGGAACGTAAGCTTACTATTTCATCGCAAGCTTAAAAAATATTGTATATTTTTTCACCATCAATACTTGTATCGGTGAAAATAAGGCAGGTTTAGGAAAGTAGGTAATAATAAGAACTATTAATTGAACAAGAGCATGAAAGGCGAAAATAAAACTTGTTTTCTAGCACAAATAGGCTAAACATGGGTTTGAAATAATCTCTTATTCTTGATATTAGCCAATCAGAGTTTACTTTCATCATTACGTGAGTGGTGAAGAGTTGCTTCTGCGCGTCGCTGTTTCCTCTCGCTTATAAATCTGCGAGACGGTCTCCTGGGTGTCAGTAGTCTGGTGTGGCTGTCACGGGATAATTCGTGGATATTTTGCTTAGTAACTGAGGTGAGATAATGTATTTTATGTTTAGGTTCATGAGTGTACTGAAGAGCTTACACACACACTTGTATATATATATATATGTTTGTGTGTTTTTTTTTGCAATGTCTGTGTGATTGGCATGTGTGTGTGTGTGTGTGTGTGTGTAGTGATTTAATTGTGGTTGCAGGGGTCGAGACTTAGCTCCTGGCCCCGCCTATTTACTGAACATAAGAACATAAGAAGGAGGAACACTGCAGCAGGCCTGTTGGCCCATACTAGGCAAGTCCTTCACAATCCGTCCCACTAACAGAATATTTGCTCAACATTTTCAATGTACCCAAAAATAAGCTTTGACAATTCTACCCACTCATGCGCGAATCCCACTCAAATCCAACCCTCTCACTCATGAATTTATCCAACCTAAATTTGAAACTCCCAAGGTCCTGGCTTCAATAACCCTACTAGGCAGACTGTTCCACTCATCAACTACCCTATTTCCAAACCAATACTTTCCATATCCTTTCTAAATCTAAACTTATCTACTTGAATCCATTATTGCGGGTTCTCTCTTGGAGAGATATCCTCAAGACCTTATTTATATCCCCTTGTTAATACCCATTTTCCACTTGTATACCTGATCATGTCTCCCCTCATTCTACGTCTTACAAGTGAATGTAATTTTAGGGTCTTCAATCTTTCTTCGTGGAAGATTTCTATGCTATGTATTAATTTAGTCATTCTACGCTGAATGTTTTCTAACGAATTATGTCCATTCTGTAATATGGAGACCAGAACTGAGCTGCGTAATCTAGGTGAGGCCTTACTAATGATGTATAAAGCTAATATAACCTCTGGACTTCTGTTGCTAACACTTCTTGATATAAATCCCAGTAATCTATTTGCCTTATTACGTACGCTTAGGCATTGCTGTCTTGGTTTAAGGTTGCTGCTTACCATCACCCCCAAGTCCTTCTCGCAATCTGTTCTAAGTTCTACGTTATTTAACTTATAAGTGCTTGGGTTATGGACACTCCCGAGCTTCAGAACCTTGCATTTATCTACATTGAACTGCATCTGCCACTTTTCTGACCACGAATTAAGTTTGTCTAAATCTTCCTGAAGTTCTATGACATCTATGTTTGAATCAATTATCCTACCTATCTTCGTGTCGTCGGCGAATTTGCTCATATCACTAGTAATTCCCTCATCAAGGTCATTGTATATATTATAAATAACAATGGGCCTAAGACTGATCCCTGTGGAACACCACTTGTTACAAGTCCCCATTCGGATTTAACCCCATTTATGCACACTCTCTGCTTCCTATTGGTGAGCCATGACTCGATCCATGACAGCACTTTTCCCCAATGCCATGAGCTGCCACTTTCTTTAACAGTCTCTGGTGCGGTACTCTATCAAAAGCCTTACTAAAGTCTAAATATACAATATCAATTCTTTATCGTGATCAACAGCCTCAAAAGCTTTACTGAAGAAGGTTAATAAATTAGATAGGCAGGAACGGCCCTCGTGAATCCATGCTGGGTATCATTAATCAAATTATGGTTATCTAGATGGCTTCTAATAATATCAGCTATAATTGACTCTAGTAATTTGCCTACAATTGAGGTCAGGCTTATTGGGCAGTAGTTTGACGGTAGTGACTTGTCCCCTGCTTTAAAAATAGGAATTACATTAGCTATCTTCCACATATCAGACACTACACCTGTATGGTTCCTGCTTCGACTACACACTACTGTGTGTGTTAGTGTGTGTGTG